>VDFB02347291.1:0-83965 GCA_007258455.2 Sequoia sempervirens
AGCAGCATCTTCCAACATTGTTCATACTTTGGTCCAAATGTTCACATTTAAATCCCAAATCTATCATTTATGCTTCAGAGATTGTCCATAACCTTATCTGTGTTTCCATATGTCAACGTTGATGTGGAGGCAGTGGGTTCCTCAAGTGTCTTTTACATTTTTAAAGGTGAATTAGAAAATATATATTGAGGGTTTAGATGGTAATTTAGCTGATAGGCTATATTCTGTGAGAGCTTCCATCCGTGAAGTTGTCTCACGCGGGGAAAAATTGTCTCACGCCAGGAAAAATTGCAAACTCCAGGAAACATTGCCCACGGATAAAACCAATGTTTATCTCTCTGCAAGCATTCAATGAGTGATGTAAGGTGGATGGTTTTAACCCTAATTTTTACCCTGCTGGCAGCGACCTGTAAACCCACCTCCCTGTCGGTGAAACTATCGGATTCACTTTTCTGAAGCTGCTGTGGAGCTGCTTGATCACTGCCAATGTTTTCTATAAATAGCCTTCAGACTGTTAAGCCACCTCAAAGCCGCTTGCACTGGACAGTACAGACAATAATACAAATATACCTGGTGAATACATACTGGTATATTCCGATTGTTGTTTTGCTGTTTGGTATTTAGCTATTTCTGAAGAGCTTTTCTTGCTGCAGTTTTGTCATTTTTTTACGTTGGAAGGGATAGGGTTTCCACACCGCTTAGATTTCAGGAGGACAGCAAACAAAGGCCTTCCCATATAAGCTTAGTTTCTGGCCGGGGTTAGGTTTAATGCGGGGTTTTTTTCACAAATTTTCTGCCACTTAAAAATAAAACAAATAGACAATCATATAAAACGCCTAAAATTTTCTCCATAGATAGCCATGTCATTTCACCTGGCGTGCTGTGATGGTGGTAATGCCCACTTGTTTCGCTCCACACCCCTGCTACTCTGTTGGTGTTTAACAATGAGAAGGGCTTTACTTCCCGGAACATTGAATCCCTCTGCAGTGTTGGACGATCCACAAAAAAGGGTAAAAGACTGGGAGGTTACATTGGAGAGAAAGGTATTTGCGTGTGCTTTTTAAATCCACTGTCTAGTATCTGAGCTATTATGGGATATCTGGGCTGTGATTGTGAGTCTTCTGTTTGTGTTTCTGTACTTACCTCTGTTCTATGTCCATTAGTTATTTGAGAGTGGATTCAGTCCAGCTAAGAGGTGTGTTAACTGAGCTTTTGATAGCTCAAAATGAATTACTTTAGCAGGGATGTGGGGCAGCTGTTCTTTAATTTCCTTCTAAGATTAACTTCCATTTGGGTCTGTCAAAGAGTGGAAAATTTGTAAGAATCTATGCATTTAATGTTAATTACATCCTACAATAAAGTCATGGATTATGGTGGAGAAATATGATGTAAAGAGGTTGATGGCTCTATCTTTGTGTGGATGTAAAATATGAAACGGGTTATAAGTAATAGACTGCTTTTCTGTTCTTTCTATTGTTGTATTGGTGTTTATATTATTTTCATGTTTAATAGTCAGGGTGGGGTCTTATGGGGTTTTTATTTTGTTCTTTTGGAAGAATTGAACTAAAATCGACTGGTCTGGTTAGGTTTTGATAGATTCAGGAATGCATTAGTCAACGTAACAGCTGAGGTATGGAGCAGCAAAGCCCTGCAAAACTAGAATTTGAATCTGGTAGATTATTTGCTACTGCAGACGACCAAAATACCCCTGAACATAGTTTGGGCAAGGGAGAATTAGATAAATTTAGCCCAGAAAGCTTACAGGATTTAGAAACTATCAAGCCCAAAGAAGAAAACGAGGAGAAAGTGTATTTTACATCAGACGAGGTGGGTATCAAAAAAATTATATCAGAGCAGCTGTATAATAATATAATTACAGAAAGCACAACTACTAGATGGTGTTTCCGAGCTCTTTGGACATCCCTCTTCTGTCAAGAATAAATCGACTTGACATTGTTGTAAGTGACCAAATTCACTTCAATTTATATTGCATGTTCTTGGTTCAAGTAAACATAAAACCTTCAGGGAAATTACAGCCAGTTTCATAGTAGGAGTACTGATTTTTTTTGAAGTAGGTCTGATTGTAATATAGTATTTGCGGTGCGGCTTGATCATTTGGAAGATACAAATTTGATTGTAATATACTGGCTCAGTTAAAATTGATTTTCATTTAATTTCTACTGGTATATTTTTCTACCATTCAAACAGTTAAAATTGATTTTTTTGTCCCAATGCATTTGGTTTCACCTGCATCATCTCCTCTCTCAAAATGACACTGTGAACTATATTCTAGTCGAGGTATGTCTTTAGATGGTTTATGTTGGACTTAGCCCCAGAAATTTTTTCAGTGTCGTTAAATATAATATTTTTGCCCCTTTCCCTCTATTCTTCACCCAAAGTATCCACGGTTGTCGGGTTTTCTGTTGCAGTTTTTAAAATTACACTAGGGTTCTCGAAAGCAGCCTCTGCAGTTGAATATGAAACTCAACCATATTCTTGTTTTTTGATTGGATGACCTAATCTCAGACACCCATGATCCCCAACTCTTCATTCTCACACCCTTGTACTACTTTACAGCTTGGGTTCTCTTCTTTATGCCCACTTTAGGTTTCAGGTTGGAAACTCCACACAAAATATCTATATGGAACCTAGGACAAGGATATATAAACAACACACTGAGGAGTAAAGGTGAAGATACTTTTATGCAAAAGAAATGCCAGCAACACGTAACACAGGGGTTGGATGCTTTAGCTTTGTAGTGACTTCACATATTCTAGGAATTTTGCATTTCTCAGGGCAAGCATGCTCATTTCCACACAAATGTTCTGCATATGGATCTAAAGCATGGAAATGATGGCAATATCTTTCATGGCACTGACGCTTTTCGTGTCTAGACTCAACAGACAAAACACACGGATTGTTGCAGCTTGGAAAATATCGATCTTTGAATGGTGCATGATTATAATTTTTTTTGCTTTTGTCCATGACATCAATCTTTCTAATTATGCAAGTTTCAGACGGACAGATTTTCTGGATCTGAGTTGATGACGCTTTACTATTTTTTTAATTTCTTGCATATAATTGAGTCTCTGACTTTGTGAAAATTCGGCTATTTCCAATCTTGGAAAATATCAAGTATCCTTAATTAGTCTGAAACAAAAATTACTTTGAATCAAGCACTAAGATTGCTTATTTACATGTGGGATTGTTTAAAACTTATTGTGGTGATTGCTTTATTAGAGCTTTTGGAGGGTATATGATTTGATATATATGCATAATAGATTGTATCTTCTACCTGCTCCTGTAATCCAAATTGAAAGAGAAATGCCGATTCTCCTATAATTTAATTGGACTTTATGTTGTTGCTTGGAAATTTCCATTTTTGTAAGCTTGTGCAAAGCAACTAACTCTTGTTTAGACGAATTAAGTGATGTGAACTGCTATAGGATATTCTTTCACACATAATTGAAGCAATATTTAATATAGCTCTACGCCTTGCAAATGTACTAGAAATGGTTGTCTCTCAAGTGTTAATTGCCAAAATTGAGAGTGGTCAGGTAGCTTATGTATGCAATCCCAATTAGAATTCCCAGTCGTTGTCTTAAGGACCCTAGATGTTATTTGGTGTGTAAACTTCTTTATTAAACCTAACCATTTGTAGCT
Source organism: Sequoia sempervirens (assembly GCA_007258455.2). Taxonomy (NCBI): domain Eukaryota; kingdom Viridiplantae; phylum Streptophyta; class Pinopsida; order Cupressales; family Cupressaceae; genus Sequoia; species Sequoia sempervirens. The sequence continues at coordinate 3,664 of VDFB02347291.1, forward strand.
AAGGCCCTTATCTAATTCTACTATATTTCTTTTTCATCAGTCTCTAACATCTCACAATTTTTCATGCATTCCACAAAGTAAAAGTTTAAGAAATATGAACTCTATAGGTCCTAAATCAGGAGGTTTCTTCAAACTATTCCACAGATTTTCAACATGCACAGTAAAATTAAAATTGAACGATGAAATTTTGTGTTAATCTCTCCATGTCTATGGAAATGAGAAATACCACTCCCTTATATAGCTTGCAAGCCAACAATTAATACCCTTATATTGTTTCTAGAGCAATGCTGCCATTGCCTATGGTCTTGACAAGAAGGCTACCTCTGTTGGTGAGAAGAATGTTTTGATCTTCGATCTTGGTGGAACATTTGATGTGTCTCTTGGGACTATTGAAGAGGGTATTTTTGATCTTGTCGAGGATTTCCTTGGAAGTATAGTCAAGAACTGGTGTCATTGTTGGATTGAATGTAATGAGAATAATCAATGAACCATTGTTGCCATTGCCTATGTTTTGATTTCTGAACTTGGAGGTGCAACATTTCATGCCTCTCTTTTGACCATTGAAGAGGGTATTGAATGTAATGAGAATAATCAATAAACCAACTGCTGCTGCCTTCCTACGAAGAATGTTTTGATTTCTGATCTTCGAGGTGCAACATTTCAAGTGTCTCTTTTGACTATTGAAGAGGGTATTGAATGTAATGAGAATAATCAATGAACCAACGTTTCAAGTGTCTCTTTTGACTATTGAAGAGGGTATTGAATGTAATGAGAATAATCAATGAACCAACTGTTGCTGTCAAATGCGTCTCTTCCCTCTATTGAAGAGGGAACAATTGCTGCTGCTATTGCCTACGGTCTTGCCATTGTTGCTCAGAAGATTTATCCTTGCTTGTACTTGTTGTAAAATACATCTATCTTCACAGTTGAAGCAGAGCATCCAGGGTGTAGTGTTTAGTCTTGTTGCATTCATCTAAGAGAGTCCTCCTACATGTTTTCATATCTAATGTATGCTAAGCATTGTACCGCCTGGTTGATCAATATCAGGACATTTTTTCGTTGCTTCTACTTGCTGTAAAATATCAATCATTGTACATTACAAAGCAACTCCAGGATATCATAATATCCTTTCTTGTTACATGACAAAGGAATTTCCATTTTTTCGTCGCTTCTACTTGCTATAAAATATCAATCATTGTACATTACAAAGCAACTCCAGGATATCATAATATCTTTTCCTTTCTTGTTACATGACAAAGGAATTTTCATTTTTTTGTTGCTTCTACTTGTTGTAAAATATCAATCATTGTACATTACAAAGCAACTCAAGGATATCATAATATCCTTTCCTTTCTTGTTACATGACAAAGGAATTTCCTTGTAACTATAAAATTCTATCGGCGTATTCCTTGCACCTCCTCTGGGTGCAAGTGCTAGTTATAGCGAGCGACATGTTCTCTATATTACCTATCAGTCTCACTAAAGGCCTTACTATGGTAGAGAGAGGTACTATGCCAAGTTTTACATGAAAAAAGTTCATAGTTCAAAAAAAACTCAATTCAAACATTCAAGAATATCTAGAATCTATTATTTGTAAATGGTTAGTCTATTGTGTTTTGTGCTCCTATACTTTGTGTACATTTCTAGCAAAGGTGTTTGGGATTGCAATATGTAGTAAAATTCTACAATCTTTTATGTTTCAATGGATATCTAGGGAAGATGATTCGGTAGTTGAGCACCCTAATTTTGATGCCTCTCAAAATCTTATGTGATAATTTCAAATCATTCCATTACAGTGTCTTTCTTGGCAAGGCCCTTGCTTATAATTGAGGTTTCAAGTCCACATCATCAAATATGATGCCACATCAACATGCTTTTTGTTGAGGTGTCCAAAAAGACCTCAAAAAAGGGTAGATCAATAGTTGTGCACTAAGTTATAATAGTTTTGTCCTGAGTCATGTTTTATTGGTGCACTTATGTGGCATCACATGATTTGTTGCTTTTTAGATTAAGGAATACATTTCATTCAATTATGAGTATTCATGATCAACACTAACAACTTAAAGTTACAACTACTAGTGTTTTTCTAATAAAAATATTGATCATTAAATCAACAAATGCTATCACAATTATTGGAACATGCTCAATTATTGGGTCCTCTCCCCTATACCATGTTCTAAAGTTTGCATCTTAGCATAGGGTGTATGTTGTCTCCCCTTAAAACACCATATGCTTCTAAGGTCATTTTCAAGTGTGAACTTAACCCAGGTCATTTACATAGTTGCAGATCTAAATCTTGAACTTTTAATTACCAAATTCAAACTAAATCCTATGGTTTCTCTTCCACTAGCCATTGTAAGCTAACCTAGTGCCTATCTATGTTGATTTGTGTGTTGTATTTAAAGACATTCACCCATTCATTTGAAATGATGAATGAATCATTAAAGAGCACTCTCATAGAACATTCATGATACATTCATAATAGAACTATCATAGCATTACATCAACATGCATCATCCTAGGTCCATTGTATACTCACTTGTCTTCAACCATTGTTCCAAAGTTATTAAACCAATCATCCTAGGGGCTTCACTTAGGAGAACATGACCCTCATAATTCAATAGATTCCACAAAAAATATTTTTAAACATTGTCAATCCTTACTAAGATTTAGACATTAGAAGTGTTGTCACGTGGGACCCTCAACCCTCATTGATACCCCTTAACCCCTCTGATGTTGCCCTCACTGACAACTTAGGCTTTTGGTGTAGTGGTAGTTGGTTTGAGTTAACAAAATTGGCGTCTCTACTGGGGAGGGTTCGACTCCAACTATTGACACTATTTTTGTCTTGCAGTTGACTGAGTCTATTGACTTCTCAATTGGGGGGGGAGGGGGTAAACTGTTGTCACGTGGGACCCTCAACCCTCATAAGTACCCCTTAACCTCTCTGATGTCACCCTCACTGACAACTTAGGCTTTTGGTGTAGTGGTAGTCGGTCTAAGTTAACAAGAAGATCAAGGTGGAAAAATTGAAACAAACAAATTTATCTTGATTCATTCATATGAGTATATGTTCAAGTCTATGTGCACGAATTCTCTTTTGCAAGCATGAAGATTAAGTTTGTAGGAGTGGATCGGAAACAAATTCGTAAATAGTTGGTTTGAGGAATTTCAGGCATTTGTCTAATAACGTCCTAAAAGTTCAATAACATCTTTAGTATCATCTTCCCATCTTTAGAATCCAACTTAGTATCACATATAAAGTTTCAACTTTTATTATTTCCTATCCCAACACATTTATCTTGGCCAATTGTTTAATATATATTTTCTTTAATTATTTATTAGCTTAGTTGGCTATGTAAGTGGCTAGTTTTCCCTTGCATTTTTGGTGAACCCAACTTTCTTATATGACCTAGAGTTTAGGGTTTATCCTTATTTTTTTAGATTGTTTACATCTATTTTTTTATTGTGTTATATGTTTAGATCCCATTAGGGTTTTAATTCCTTTTTTTAGGTTTCAAAGCTATATCTTAAGTATTTTGTGCTTAATTGTGTGATTTTGCTTCACTCAACCTACCCACTCCTATTCTTCACCTCTATGGTTTTATGTGCCGATTTATTATTAGATCTAATCACATTGATTTTATTTTAAGTTTATATTAGACCTAACATCTCTTTGTCCTTTAGGATTTCATGACTTGTTTGCATGTTAATATCTCATCCACATCCTCAAATTTTATTAATAAGAAACCCTCATTTGAATACTCAAATGACTTAATATAGCAAGGATGGTGTTCCTAATAATATTCTCACACATACTACTATTGAGCATGAGGTTAAAGATTATGATCATGAAGCATATTTGAAATAGCAAAAAAATACCCATGAGCTTGCTAGTTTAGTTGAAGCAAATAGTCCTACAAATTGGTTCAAGATTTTCATGGTTTACTACTTAATAAGCCACTTAGGTGGAAAGTGCTCCAAGGCATTGATGCCAAAGTTATTAATTCTAGTTCTTTGAATAGTGCATCATTTTTGTACCTAAATTTTTTCCCAAATAGGTTATATCATTTGATTCGACCTATCCCTCTACTATGATGGTGCCCCTTCTTTTTCCCACTTCATATCTTAAATTTTCCGCATCTTTCCGTCTTTCTTTCTATCCCACTACCATTTCACCTACTTTTCATGCTATCCCTACTAGTGCCATGACTACACATGGTCCTGGTATTTCTTTTACCATTTCAATTGCATCACTAGTGTTGTATCTTCCTCTTCTATTGTTGGTTTCATTCCAACCTCTACTATTTCCTTCTCTTGTTTCTCTATTCATATTTACATACCTCATTCCATATCTTATTTTATTCCTTATTTCATACCACACTACATTCTTCATACTATGGTCATGTTTGTGCCTTATCACTATTTGTCCAACTAGCCTATCTATGCCCATTTTTTTGTGTCTCAAGTCCTTCTTGTCTCTACATAGAATGCATTTATTCAAAACCTAGATAGAGTGGAGTGTAAAGTTTCTAGGAAAGATAAAGGTGACTATGTGAAAGCATAAATTATACCCCTTGCATTTGAGATTGGTACTTATCTTTTACCTAGTCATTTTTTTTGGCACCTCTTTTTGAAATTTATAGTAGAAAAAATGACCCTAATACACATTTGAAATCTTTCATTACTACATGTTTAGATTATGTGAATTAAGATAGGGTCTTAGCTAACTTATTCACACACACTTTAAAAAGTTATGTTGTTGAGTGGTCTTTACCTAATGGATCTATTCATTGTTTTTTGAAACTAGCCAAAGAATTCCTTCACATTTAAAAGCTAACATGGATTTAAAGACTACTATTGTTGATTTATTTGAGTGTGTCCAAGGACCTAAAGATAAAAAACATGAATATTTTATTATAATTTGGTAGTTATCTTCAAAGTTACACCATCAACTTCATTATCATGAATTGCAAATCATTTTATTAAGGAATTCTTTCCACCTCTTTGAGACAATGCATATTTTAATACTTTGCTTCTTTTGTGGATATTTGTGCTCATGTGAAGAACATTTAATTAATTTTTTTTAGATCTAATGTTCTTAATTATGGTTCATCCTATCATGGTTATCAAACATCTTACACTTCCAAGTTCTAAAAGTCTAATAATTTTTCAAAGTGTAATTATACTAAAGACGAAAAGGATAATGTGTATCATGTGGCTAATATTCTCAACATGTACTTTAAGCCTTATAATTTTAGAAAGTTTAATAAGTTATAATAACCTTTGTGCACTATGCTTCAAATTTTACTATCTACTATTTGATTGTTCTTCTAACTATTTGTAAGGTAGATCCAAAAAAAGGGCTACCTAGCAACTATAAGGAGGATGCATCTTATAATTTTATAGATTAATTGACATCATACTAAATATTGTATGGTTTTGAAAGATAAGGTGGAATATTTGGTGAATAATAATACAATACATATAGAGGGTGATTAATAGGGTCAATCCTTTGGTTTCTCCTCCCAATAAAAATTTAAAGGCCTATAACAGATCCAATTCCTTCTTATTATAAGAATGTCAATCCATATCATCAATAAGATCCTCTTGCTATGGATCATAGACATGTTGTTAGAGATTCCATGGAGGATTATTGTGATGATTCTTATGCACAAGCTTATATAGACAAGTTTATGTATGTTATGTATTTTAGAGAAGCATCTTCTTCCTCTCATGCTACTTAATTAATTACATTGTTAGATGAGTATATCCCATAAAATTAATGTTATTTCCATTATATTTCATTAGAAGTGTTAGATTCAATTCACCTACTTAGTTTCTCATCGATCCTTCACTTGATTTAACATTTATGCTAAATATTTATGTGAAGGGATGACGAGCAACTGTGCTGTGTGGGTGTGGGCTAGGGTTTCGATACCCTAGCCATGCTCTATCCTTTGCATGTGCAATTTTTCACTGATATGAGGGGCGTCTATCTACATTCTGGAGCCGTGGTCAAGGGGGCTCATGGGTTTTATTTCTATACTCTCTATTGTTGTGCTTCCTTTGTTGTGTGCTTTGCATTGTAGGGAGGTCGTTGATTGAGGCATGGGCTCTCTTTTTTTTGTTTACTCCCGCATTTTTGATTCCTTATGTCTGGTTATTCCCTGGTGTGGAGGTGTGGCTCCTCCTTCATTTGGATTTTTTGATGTGGTTTATTCTTTCGCCCTTTTGAGAGTGTTGTGGTGCATGCAAGGGGATTAGTTTTCTTCCTTGCATGGCACTTTGTTGGCTTCGAATAGGTCAGATTTTTTTTCTCCCATTTTGGATGGAGGGTCTAATCATCTAAATATTGCTAAACATGATGAGGGTTCTTCAAAGAATGGTAGGTTTAAATTGTAAAAAATGAATGGTTGTTTGGAATGTTCTCAAGACCACTCAATTTTGGTGATTCAGTGGCTTATGATATGGAATATGTGAGCAACCATGTTTTAATCTGCAAGTTTATGGGGATGTGGATCTCACTCCCATTTTTAGAATTGTGGGTTATAAGGATGTGGAATCCTGAAGGCGACTTTGATATTATGTTGGCTGCTAATAATTTTTTCATAGTAGATTTCTCTTGTTTATCAAACAAAAACAAAGATTTTGAGGGTGGTCCATATTTCTACAATCAGGTGGGCCTTTTCATTAAACCATGGCATGCTAAATTCAACCCTGCAGAGGAGCTCCCCTCTAGGGTTCCTGTTTGGGTGAGTCTTTCGCATCTACCACTGGAGTTTTAGAGAAGTGATAGTGTGTGTTGAAATTAACTTAAATAATTCACTACTAGATTTTGTGGAAATTTGTGTTTGGGTCTTCCTCGTGGACTCAACAATTGGATTATGAAGCATTACCTTTCTAGTGTCAAATATGCCATGACTATGGCCACTTATAGAGGAAGTGTCTTAGGGTCACTCATGTTGCTGGTATGGGTAATGCTCCTTATACTGCACTGAAGAAAGATAAAGGGAAAGCTCCAATGCAAGAGGTGTCAGATGATAAGGAGGGTTTTGTTCCTATTAATTCTTGTAACAAAGGGAGGGGGAAAAAGCGAACCCTTAGAGATAGATAGGAGGAGGAGACCTTCAATAGATTTGATGTCCTGGATGAATTGGCTCAAGAGGAAGGTGTGCCCATGGGTATGCAAGTGACAAATAGTGTGCTAGATGAGGTTCATCTAGATAATCAGACAAACATTAATCTCATCTCCTCTTAGTTGGGGGATCAGGATGCTCAGATGGACATAGATTTTACTACCTTTGGTCTAAGGCAGGTGATGGCTCTTATGTTGTTTGAGGTAAAAGATGGATCAAATCTTCCTAGTTCTAGCCCTAGTGCAATGAAAGAGTATGTAGGCATTAGAAAAAGTAAAGCTTCTCCTTCTACCTTGGGCCTATAACAAAAAGACCCTATAAAAAAGGGGCTCTTGAGAAGCCCCCTAAGGTTGGATGAAATAAGGATCAAGAGAAGGTAAAGTTAATTGGTGAGACTTTGGTGGAGTTTGGATCTGTGAGAACCATTTATTCTCACTTTTCCCAACCTCGGAGATGATTGTGCTATCTTGGAATGTAATATCCCTTGGCAAAAGGCTATTTGAGAGCTGATTTGGGTTCATTCTCCTAACTTGATTTTTCTTCAAGAGACTAAGTTGTATGTTGATAGTATGTTGAATTTGGCTTCTAAGATCTAGGGTAGATGTCAATGTCAATGTGTGGGGGTGCATGGTAGCTTTGAGGGGGTTGCTTGTTTGTGGGAACCACATAAATTGGCTCTTATTTGGTGGCTCTCTGGCAAGAAATCTATTTCTCTTACTACTTCTTGCCTAGAGTCTGGTGAGGTTTTTCTTCTCTCTAACATCTATGCTCCTACTGATCTCCTTGGTAAGTCTCAACTTTTTCTCATGTTAGATTTGTGTGCTCTCTTGCTCCTTATCTTTCCTAGATTTTGGCAGGGGATTTCAGTGCTATTCTTTTGCTCGAGGAGAAGTCTGGTGGCATCACCCATCTGGATCTCTCTTCAGAGCTACTAAGGAACAATGTTGCTTTCTTGAAGTTGGTTGATATCAAAACTCATAATGGAATATTTACTTGGAATAATAGGAGAAGTGGGGAAGTTGTTATTTCTGAAAGGTTGGACAGGTTTTTTGCCTCCAACTTTTGGGTTGGTGAAATTTGGACGACTAGCTCAGAGATTTTAGATTGGAGAGGATCTGATTATTGGTCGATCAAGTTCTTTGCTTTCTTTTCTAGATACTCTAAAAGGAAATCTTTTAGATTCCAACTAATGTGGCTTCATGATTCATCACTTCATGACCTTATTCCTATTTGGTGGCGAATGGGGAAGCCGACTCATGGAAATGCTATGTATACCTTCATCAAGAGGCTTCAATATGTCATATATATGTTCTAAAGGTGAAATAGTCATCACTTTGGTAATGTCTTTTAGGAAAAGAAGGCTGCTCTAGCCCACTTGGATTCCATTACTCGTCAGATTTGGGACCATGATCTTACTAAGGAGAATTGTAAGTTGGAGGTATTGGGTAAAATTTATTTGCTTGATGTTGTGTGTAGGAGGTCTCATCTATTGGGGTCACTAATTGCAAGTATCCTAGCCTAAAAAATATTATTTAGGAAGGAATTTTGAGTAACATATGACTATTATAATCATGTTCCAACCCACATACAATCTAATCCATGCCAGTTGTCAAAATTTATAGCTTTGGCTATCATGGTAAGAATCTTGGAAACACAAGGTAATTATTATGACAACAATCTAGGAGAGATGAGCATAATTTTGAGCATAACATGGTCAAAATCCAAGGAAAATGAGGTAGTGTTTCAAGGAACCTTTTATATAAAGGAAGTTGTTGGCATAACATAAAGGCACTTCAAGGATGTTAGTGAGTTTGATAAAAGAATATCAAATTTATATTCATTTTCACAAGAATCTAAACCAAGCGTGAGAGAAAAAAGTGATGCTCATATTTTATAATTATGTTGCACAAGGAACATGCCAAAGACTATTGTCCACATAATTTATAGCTTTGAGTTCGCTATCATCATTATTCCCAATTATTACATTACATCATAAATAGCCATATAGGTGTTTTCAATTATGAGATCGAGTAAAGAATACCAAATAGATTTAAGGAGAAATCATCTTGGACATATCCTTCCTATTAAAGAAGTTATGGGCATCACAAGAAGTTCAAATAAATACCAAATTGGTGCAACATAAGCATAGTAGAGTAACTCCAAAGGTAGATATTTGCGCAAGAGATTACCAATAAAAATATGGAGGTGAATACATTTGGCAACCTTGGGTCTTGTAGGAGTTTGTGGATATTTTCTTTCATCATCGTGTCAAAGAGGAGTATATGGAGGGTTGGTTGCCTTGATTGCTTGATCTAGGTTAAATGTGGGGAAGTATAATCATGTATCTCCTCATTGATCTCCCTAAGGAGTCGCCTCACCTAATAGGAGATGTGTCATTTGATAGGAACATGATCTAGACTTTATGGGAAGTACAACATGATTCATCATATAGGTTAGCAATTGCTTGTGGGAAAGCAATTCTATGAAGGACAAATTGTCTTTTTGGATTAAAATAATAATACTATTTAAGTTAGGCCTAGTAATTTTTATTTTTAAGGACAACTTAATATTATAATTATAATTATAATTAAAAGGATTTTTAAATATTTGGAGAGAAATTTAGGACCGAGGGGCCCAATTTGAAAAGGTATATCAAGGAGGCCCGCTTATTTTCATTTAGGGATCATTGAAGTTGTCCTTTGCATATTTTTAGATTTGAGTAGTTTGTTCAATCTAGGGCATCCAAGGAGAAAAACCTTGGTTTGTTTAAGATTTGTAAAGATGAAAATCCTCTTGAATTCCATATTTGAGATCAAGGATGAGAACCCTTGTTTCCAAGCTTGGATGAGAACCCTTGTTTCCAAGCTTGGGTTATTCCATTTGGGGATCATAATCATGTTGATTTTTAGAGGGATTAGAGTTTGCTAAAGTATCACTATAGTGCTACTATAGCATTTGCTACTAATTTTTGGAGATTTTATGTGAGGTTCCAATAATAGGGCGATCTCAATTTGCAAGCAAACCTAAATGTTGCATCAAACCCACAACCTACTTTACTTGGAAATTGATGCCTTAAAATTATTTTTTGAATTTGCCTCAATAAGATATTGGCATAATTGCTTAACAATTAGTTGTAGAAGTTTGGCGTGTGTAAGAGAATAGGTGCAAGTGTGAAAAAGTGATGTGTGTAACGTGGAACTCTAACAAAGTTATTACAATACCTAAACATTTGTGGGAACTTTGTTAGAATGTGCGAGACAAGTTGTGCAAGTGTTCCTTATTATGTGCTAAAAGATACTATTTTTTCTTTAAAATATATTTTTTATAAAACATGCAAGACATTTCTAGTTGTTGGGAAAATTAGGGTTGATGTTGAGTGAAAGAGTGAGCATTTAGACAAGAAAAGTAAAAGTTGAACATGATGGACACTACTACATGCACTCCTATCTAGGGGAAAGAAGTGCATGTGCTAATGCTTATGCATTAGAAATAAGATATGTCTCCATGTAGAAATGAAATAGGCCAAAAAAATAAATAAGACTATGAGTTGAAGAGTGAATTAAAGATAAAAACATTCAAAATAATCTTATCTACAACAAAAAAAGTAAAGCAAAATAGACACATTTATCAACAAGGTTAAAAACTAATGAGAAAAGTTAAGAGACTTTTCCAGGGTACAAATATATAGAACACCCAAACCAAATCACCTTAGCTGAGTTGTTCAATAAAGAATACTTTTAAAAACGATGTGCTTTACAGCCATCCGAGCCCTACGGAAAACCGCTTACATTACAATTCCGCTAGCTTCTTGTCAATGTTGGAAAACTACTGGAATTCAATTCCTCGTATACAACGCCGTTAGAAAGGGAATTCAAGTGGAACTGAGGGTAGCCACTGGTTTTGTCGCACCCAACTCACTCTTTTTAATCTTCCTCATATTCTCATTTTCACTATCCAAATGCAGATATCATCTGTTATCAAGCTTTTCATCTGAGAAAGGAGAAGGGAAAATGAGTTCAAAGGACTTTATACGGATATTGAGGGAAGAGGGTTTAAAGCTGAAGCTTTCGTCTTTATCTTTTGCTCCTCCATCTTCTTCTGTAGCGCTTGGATTCTTCTCCTCACGCAAAGCTCAATCTGAAGAAGCCGTCGATCTTCATTGCCAAAGAAGAAAGCAGTCTGAGGAGGCACTGCGACAAGTCATGTATCTCAGCTGTTGGGGTCCCAATTAATTATTTGCTTTATTTTTTCTCTGTAAGCTGAGAGATTAGAGAGGAGTCGCAAAAGCTTTCCAAACGATGTTGAGAAAAAGGAATTCCATGTCTCCAACTCTGGAACGGATTTAATTGTAAAATAATGTATTGAATTATTTTTGGGGGAGACAAAAAAGAAGTACCAAGATGTTGGAAGGTTTCCTTTAGGGTTACAGCCAAGAAGCCCTTCAGTTTGTTGTTCAAGTCCACTTGTGGAAACGCGGGGATCATTTTGTGTTTACGTCTAAAATTGTTGATGCCTGCCAAACCACAGTGAGGAAATGGCGTCTCATCAGCAGAGAGGAAGGATTGTATTCTGCTTTATACTGTAAAGAATATGTTCAGTTGCAGAAAATTATATTGGCTTTATTTACATTTCAATTAAGGTTTCCACGAAAATGAGTTCGATTGGAAAGACAAATGGCACTTGGTAATTTTTTTCAATGTTTGGTAAATCGAGCTGCAAAATGGCCCTGTAATCAAACGTAATGTTTCTAATGCTTGTTCAACATGTGAAACGGTCCACATGTCTTTTCTGTGCTTCCGCATTTTTGCACACATTTCTATCAGGTCGGTTGCAAATACAAGACAGTGACAATCCTCTATCCTTTAACACTAAGAGATTCCCATATTTTGTTCCAAAACTTTAAATTTTCATTTTGTTCCTTCATGCATGCCCTGTGATCAAACTTCTTGGAGACATTTTGTCAAACAGTTCATGTGCCTTGTCTATGATACCACATTTTGCATACAAGTTAGACAAATTGGGTGTCAATTGTCTTTACTGAAAAGTTTCGGAAGTTTTATCAATAAACCTGTTCTGTACGTGTCTGCCTACAATACATTCCTTCGAGGCATTTTATCAAATTGTTGTCTATGGTTTCATATTTTGAAAAAATGCCTACCATGGCGGTTGCAGTTAATACATTGGACGAAATCCCTTTATACTTTTCATTGTGATGCATACCAACGCCTTGTGTCAGAGTGCCTTAATCTACACTTGTCGACTGTAAAAAAGTTTCGAAGGCTCTTTTTAAATAATCCGTTCTGCGTATAACATGCAATCATTGCAGCCCATTGAGGCATTATGTCAAATAGTTCACGAGCTTTGTCTGTACTCCACCAATGTAGCAGCAACTTCCAACATTGTTCATACTTTTGTCCAAATGCTCACATTTAAATCCCAAATCTATCATTTATGCTTCAGAGACTGTCCATAACCTTATATGTGTTTCCATATGTCAACGCCGATGTGGAAGCAGTGGGTTCCTCAAATGTCTTTTACATTGTTAGAGGTAAATTAAAACATATATATTGAGGTTTTAGATGGTAATTATAGCGAGGTACATGTTCTCTATATTACCTGTCAGTCTTACTTAAGGCCTTACTATGGTATAGAGAGGTGCTATGCCAAGTTTTACATGAAAAAAGTTACATAGTTCAAACAAAACTCAATTCAAACTTTCAAGAATATCTAGAATCTATTATTTCTAAATGGTTAGTCTATTATGTTTTGTGCTCCTATACTTTGCATACATTTCTACCAAAGGAGTTCGGGATTGCCATATGTAATAAAACTCTACAATCTTTTATGTTTCAATGGATATCTAGGGAAGAGGATTCGGTAGTTGAGCACTCTAATTTCATGCCTCTCAAAATCTTATGTGATTCAAATCATTCCATTATAGTGTGTTTCTTGGCAAGGCCCTTGCTAATAATTAAGATTTCAAGTCCACATCATCAAATATGATGCCATATTGGCATGCTTATTGTTGAGGTGTCCAAAAAAGCTCCCAAAAAAGGGTAGACCTATAGTTGTGCACTAAGTTATAATATTTTTGCACTAAGTCATGTTTTATTGGTGCATTGATGTGGCATCACATGATTTTTTGCTTTTTAGATCTAAGGAATACATTTCATTCAATTATGAGTATTCATGATCAACACTAATAGCTTTAAAGTAGCAACTACTAGTGTTACTGAATATATTGAGCATTAGATCAACAAATGCCATCACAACTATTGGAAGATGCTCAACTACTAGGTCCTCTCCTCTATACCTTGTTCTAAAGTTTGCATCTTAGCACATGGTGTATGTTGTCTCAAAGTTTGCTGTGTATGTTGTCTCCCCTTAAACATCATATGCTTCCATAGTCATTTTCAAGTGTGAACTTAATCCAGGTCATTTTCATAGTTGCACATCTAAATCTTGAACTTTTAAATATCAAATTCAAATTAAATCCTATGATTTCCCTTCCACTAGCCATTGTGATCTAACCTAGTGCATGTCTATGTTGAGTTGTGTGTTGTATTGTTGTATTTAAAGACATTCACCCATTCATTCGAAATGATTGAGGAATCATTAAAGAACACTCTCATTGAACACTCATGATACATTCATAATAGAATTATCATAACATTGCATCAACATGCATCATCCTAGGTCCATTGTATGCTCACTTGTCTTCAATTTCATTGTCCCAAAGTTATTAAGGACCGGACTTAGGAGAATATGACCCTCACAATTCAATAGATTCCACAAATAATGTTTCTAAACACCATCAATCCTTACTAAGATTTAGACATTAGAAGATCAAGGTGGACAAATCGAAACAATCAAATTTATCTTGATTCACTCCCATGAGTATATGTTCTTGAGTCTATGTGCGAGTTCACTTTTGCAAGTGTGAAGATTAAGTTTGTAGGTGTGGATCTGAAACAAAGTGGTACATAGTTGGTTTGAATAATTTGAGACATTTGTCTAATCAAGTCCTTAAAGTCCAATAGCATCTTTAGTATTGTTTTCCCATCTTTAGAATCCAATTAAGTATCACATTTGTAGTTCCAACTTTTATTATTTCATATCCTAGCACATTTATCTAGGACAATTATTTATGTTCAAAATAGTGTTCTTTCTTGAGTTTGAGAAAAGAAATGAGATTTTGAATGGACAAAGAACTTTATAAAGTGAATGCATGGCTCCAAATTCTACTTAAGCCAATTTTAGAGGATATTGAGGGTGGTGAATGAAGAAGTGGGATTTTTATGGATTTATTGAATTTTGTATACATATTTTTTTCACATTGTTAACACATGGAGTATGACAAGATTTTGAGGGACATTTGGACAAACTCCATAAAGTAACTAAAGTCATACTAGCCCCACCATTAGAATTATAGTGGAAAAGAAGCATGTCATTTCCTATGATGGATGCTCTTGTTTATAGATATTACTATATCTATGATAAACATCAAGTTTTCACAATCCATAAAGATTTTGGAAAAAAAAAATGAATTATTTGTGCATCAATATTTCAAATCACAAAATAAAACTCAAAATGAAAGGGACATGTACTAACTATGAATGCAAACTCATGATAACAAAAGAGGCATTTAGTATGAAGAACACAAAGGAGATGAGAATCCTAGGTTTTGTACCAAGATATATGGAAATATAATCAACTTGAAGATAATGCATATGTATCTTGGAAGAGAATTATTGTCACCTCTACACATGAAGACCAATGCCTCAATATAGAGATATGTCTTGAAAGAGATTCTTTCATAATTAAGACCCCTATAAAAAATCATTTTCAAGGAGAAAAAAATTGAATCTAACTAATGAAATTGCTTGAATCAATTTTATTCTCATCTTCATCAAGCATCCTTAAAAAATCATATTCTAAATCTATATGCATTGATTGAAAAAATCATATTCTAAATCTATATGCATTGATTGAAGAAGCATGATGAGTCCATGTTCATTTATTTCAATTTTTGACATATATTTTTAGTGATAATACACCTCTAGTGCAGTAAATCATAAACCATGTTCATACTACTTTGGAATAAAGACAATAAATTTATTTCTCACTATAAAAGCCATTAGCTTCTAAAGTTGATGTTTCTTTTTTTTTAAATGTGTAGGATTGAAGTGGCATAAAAGAAGGAGATCCCTTCTATTTATGATCATGAGAACACCTAATAAAATATTCATATTGATAATGGTGCAAAAGGAAAATGTAGAAGTTGGCCTTACCAAACCTTCTTGATGAGAGATTACACTTATGAGTTCCTCAATAATGATCTCATTTGACTAGTGAAAATTCCAACATGTTTACATTTGATAAGGCATAGGATTTCAATTTCTTGGGTGTTTATTTATGGAATACCGTTTTCAATAGCAATAGATCCTAATTCTATAATACTCCTTCTTGATGAGAGATTACACTAATGAGTTCCTCAATAATGATCTCATTTGACTAGTGAAAATTCCAACATGTTTACATTTGATAAGGCATAGGATTTCAATTTCTTGGGTGTTTATTTATGGAATACCGTTTTCAATAGCAATAGATCCTAATTCTATAATACTCCTTCTTGATGAGAGATTACACTAATGAGTTCCTCAATAATGATCTCATTTGACTAGTGAAAATTCCAACATGTTTACATTTGATAAGGCATAGGATTTCAATTTCTTGGGTGTTTATTTATGGAATACCGTTTTCAATAGCAATAGATCCTAATTCTATAATACTCCTTGATGTTAAGGGTCATATAAAAAAGAAATCAATCAAACTCTTCTAGGTCTTGGATAAAGTAGCATGAAATGTGAATCACGTGCAAAAATTCATTGAGCATCACATCTAGTTGAAACTCAAGATAAATAAATTCAATGCCACTAATATATAGAACATGTAATAAGTTTTAACATCTTGTATTTTTGTGCTTATTTTTTCCTTACAAATTTCCTTTTTGAGGATATTGTAGTGTGTAAGAAGAAGAATGCTTGCAAGAAAATATCACTTCTTTAGGGGCGGCCTCAAATAAAGTATTTGCTTAAAATCATTTGATGGGTTTTTCGCTTCTTGTGAAAAAGAATTATATTATCTTCTACTTCTATTGCTTTTTGTTTTGTGGCTTAATATGAAAATATCACTTCTTTAGGGGCGGCCTCAAATAAAGTATTTGCTTAAAATCATTTGATGGGTCTTTCGCTTCTTGTGAAAAAGAATTATATTATCTTCTACTTCTATTGCTTTTTGTTTTGTGGCTTAATATGAACTTGACTTCAAGATGTAGGGTTTTAGTTAATAAGAAAAGTATATTATTAGAATTTTGTCAAACTTGATGGATTTTGGAATGAAAATTTGTTGTTTGTGTTCTAATTTAAAATGAATCTTTTGTTCACATATTGAAACCAATCACCAAACATTATAACTAGAGTTTAAAAATAATATTGAGATATCTTTGTGAGCAACTCCAATGATCGTATGAATGAATCCTTTAGGAAATTTGTTCTTCGTGTTGTTCTAATTTAAAATGCATCCTTTGTTCACATATTGAAATCAATCACCAAACATTATAACTAGAGTTTAAAAAAAAACAAATATTGAGATATCTTTGTGAGCAACTCCAATGATCTTACGAATGAACCCTTTTGAAAATTTGTTCGTGATGTTGTTCTAGTTTAAAATGCATCCTTTGTTCACATATTGAAACCAATCACCAAACATTATAACTATAGTTAAAAAAAAACAAATATTAGGGTATCTTTGTAAGCAACTCCAATGATCTTCCATGTAATAATGCCTAACTTTATGTGTTCATTTGTAGTTTAAGAGATCTCCTAAATGTTTTTGGATTTTTTTTACTAAAGGTACCTCATTGCATTAAAGGTACCTCATTGCATTGATCCAAAGCCAATGGTCTAGAACGGTTACCCCATGGAATATATACAACCAATTTTATAAAAGCATTGCCATTCCCTAATAAAGTCACCAGAAATTATTAACATTATTGAAATAGATTATTGCAAAGGGAGTGATTTTTCACTACATTTGATAGGAGCAACGCCCTTGTATTTTGGTATTTTGGTTGGAAATTTTCAGTTCTTTTCTATTTTAGAATTTTTAGTTCCTTTGTATTGTGAAATTTTTAGGGTTCTAAAAGAACAGAACAAAAGAGAAAAAAAGATACAAATTGAAGTGGGAAAGGGAAGGCACAAATAAATCCATTGTGAACTAAATATAAAGGACTACCTAAATAGCTTAAAAATAAGCCTTTAATTTGTATATAAGTAATACAAAGCTTAACATTCAAAATCTTAATAGCACAAAGTCAATCAAGATATAAACAAAATATATACAAGTAAAATAAAACATTAATATAACTTATTCACAAACAATATAGAAAATTTTACAAAGAAGATGCACAATACCCATTCTTAGAAGACACTCTAAAAAGCTGGTTAATTCTCATACATTCAATATTCCATTCCATTCACAAATATAGAGCACTGATGAAAAGTTTTGTACTCAAAATTGAACCCTTTATGAAGAAAATGATGACAGCATGAATGAAAAAGGATAGGTTTCATAGCAAAAAGAGCTTATTATTTCTACAAACAGTGATAGTGTATCTCAGGAACAGATAAAAAATTCATACTGACCATCAATCCTAACTTCAACACTACAATTTAAATTTGGGCTATGCCACTTTTTGTAAGAGTGTATTGCTCACATGTGCTGAAGAAGTTAGATGCTCTGCATCCATTTTTCAACCATTCTCTGAGAGTGAAGACTTTGGTCTGCTGGAACCTCATGACCAACACCTAGAAGCACAACATGACTAAGATTTCCATAAGACCTCCAATAACCAGCAAGTTTATCACCCACATACCATAAGCTTCTTTCTGTGTCAAAGAACTTGTAAGTTCCTCTCCACCTTAGTGTTCTCATCCATTCCTCATTACTTGCAACCCCATCCTTGATATCATACTGGCCCTGATACAGCAAAACAGGAACCTCCTCTAATGCCTTGTCTACCATCCATTTCGCAGTCTTCATTGTATCATTTGCCATAGCCCTGCGGACCCTGGGATTACAGGAAACCCACTTTGTACTCTGCTCAGCATTCAAAGCAGCCTTCACAGATTTCTGATTCAAAAAGGGGGCAAGGAATTCCTTTCCATCAGGGGAACAATGGTATGGGACACTCCTCCTCACATCCAAAAGGGTTGCAATACCAGTGGCATTCTCAATCCAGTCCATTAAATCTGTCCTCGCCTTGTAGGCATCGAACCACTGTTGCTTATGAATAAAACCTACAATCTGTTCTGCCACTTCTTCAATATGCCTCCTCTGTTTTCTATCAATTAGTCCAAAATTGTATGTCACATTAGCATGGGACTGAACCTGAATCTCTGGATCTGTCATTCCATTACCAATAACAAGCCCTCCAAGTTTGAATGGAAGGTTCATACCACCATCAGCAAATGGATTCAATTCTTCATCCTCACTTAGACCCATTTTATATTTCATTGTATTTGCTCGGCCCATTTTAGATTTCATTAAAATATAATGACCCAATGCAGGAACATACTTACCTGCATAGCTCTCACCAGTTACAAATAAGACCCGGTTTTCGAACTCCCCATTAGTGCTGTAAAACTCCTTCAAAGCTTCAAACAGATGTTCTGCTACCCGGTTATGATCAACAGGAATGTCCTCAAACTCCTCGGCTATACTGTAGCCCGTACCCACTGGACTATCAATGAACAAAACGCCAGACTTTTGATTCCATGGTGATTGATTTTTATAGAGTCTTTGGTCTGAGGAAACCCTCCATGGCCCAAGTTCATAGAAATTGCCAATCATGCTTGAGCAACCGGGGCCTCCTTGTAACCATAAGATTATTGGTGTATGTGCAATGGATTCAGTGGGTTCTGTGGCTTCATAAAATGCATAGAACATTCTTGCTCTGGATGCTGCATTCACAGTTAGATATCCGGACTTGGTAGGCAATGCTTCCTCTGGAAACACAAAGTTGTCTTCCCTCAATAGAGGACAGATGAACGATGATAAGAAGCCATCTCTTGGCTGCAAGGAACGAGGCAAAACAAGTCCTGCCATTAAGATGCATAGTATTGCTGAGGCCTTGCTTGCAGCTGATATGTATTGAGAAATTCCCATTTTCGTTCCCATCGTTTTCCTTTCTGTTTCCTAGAGGAATCGGCAACTGAGTTTGACAAAATCACAGAGAAGATACATGTATGTAGGGCTTTGGATTTTGATAAGGCTTATTAATCCAACATGAAAATCCGATCTTTCCTTAGCTGAGGTTCCCCTATTCTAAATTCCTTCTGTTAAAGATCGAAGGTGGCTGCGTCCCACGTCGACACGATCCAAGATTGTATAGATTAAAGATCGAAGGTGGCTACGTCCCTGCTTGACACGATCTAGATTATATGATTTCTGTTTGTTTGTTGTGCAGAATACAATTATATTTTTTTGTACAAATAACTGATTTTGGTGAGGGAGGTGTCCTCATCCTCTCATCTTCATCCTATTTTCTTATTAACTCATGATTATTCTTTGCTGTGCACATATTTTAAAATTAAATTTCTTTGTAATATTTGATATATAAAATTAATCATTTCACGAAGGTGATATATTTCTTCATTACACTATTTATCAAGGTTCAAATTTCTTAGAGGTAAAATAAATAAGAGATGAAGTCAATATTATGATACAAAATGGATATTTCTCAATTATTGACACTCAAGCAAAGAGGTACCAGTTTAGACTCGTGCTTCTATATGAAAGTAGATTTCAAAGTAAGAGAATGCACCAATATCTAAGCGTATAATATTTTTTTCCAAATAACTGATTTTGGTGAGGGACATGTCCTTGCCTCCTTGTCTTCCTCCTATTTCCTTATTAGTGTCCACCCAAATTTTAAATCAAGATTATTCTTTGCTTTTTCAGCCAATCCAATTTGCAGATATTTTTAATTAAATTTATTTGCAATCTTCGACATATGAAAATCAATCAATTTATCAAAGGTATATAGTTTAATTACTTTAGTATTATTGGTGAAGGTGATGGTATATTCCTTCTTTAGACTATCCATCAAAGTTCAAATTCCTCAAAGGTAAGGTAAATAAGGGATGAGGTCAAGATCACGACCCCAACAACTTTGACAAAATGGATACCTCTTAGTTCTTGGCTCTCAACCAAAGAGGTATTAGTTTAGACTCATTCCTCCATATGAAGATAGATTTCAAAGTAAGAGAATGTCCCAATATTTTAGTGTATACATTTTTAATAGATAGAAAAGTGTAGAATGACTAGCAACACCAATTCTTTTGTTGACACCTATTCTATCTAAGAATTGTGCATTTGCAAATGTGTAACAAAAATTTCAAGCTTGTCATTTTCATGTGATTTGTGTTGGTGGCGTTAGATGCCCTTCACTTTCACCACATTTTTTCCCAAGAAAACTTTATGTTGACTCTTTAGCCAACAACTTCTCCACTTGTTTGATTTCAATTCCCATTTGCTTTACTTCAATATTTATGGTGATTTTAAAATTTTACAAACCATTTCATTAATATAATAGATGGAAAGAATAATAAAACTCCCACAAACTCCCACCACTATACACATTTAGGTGAGTATTAATTAATAGACTCTTGTAACTCTCTTGATGTCAAACATCATTATTCTTTAGTATGTTTGTCACCCAAATACTTCACATGTGAGATAGCTATTAACAATTCAATACCTATTTGATGTGCATTTAAATAGAATCATTGAAATTAGACTAATGTAAAATAACCTCCCCCCATGTTAGTGAATCAAGATTGTTTGGATGCACAAGAATGGTGGAAATGAACAGTGCAAATTTGTGTTCTTTCCCAAAGAGCTTCTCAAGTTTGCCTCTATATTCTTTTTCCCTTGCTTCTACTTCTCCTAGGCAGTGCCAAAGTCGGTCACCATGATTTGGAAAATAGATGAAAATATTATAATTTTGAATCGTGTAATTTCTTTTGTTCATTTGTACCTTATCATTGTGATTTTATGAGAAGATAACAAATGACCTATAAATATTCATTTGTCACATTTAAGTTTTGGTAGTATGTTGATAAGGTTCTAGTCAAAATTTGTTTATAGAACATTTTTCAAGAAACTTTATTTTTTTAATTATTTACAGCGATTCAAGATTTGGACAAAATAGGGATTTGAGTCATAGAGATAGAAATTTCTCATGAATCTAGTTTAAATTCATCAATTGAAAATGTGTATTCAAAATATGACTTGAAAACTAAGGGGGCCTTTTAACATATATTAAATCAAATGAAAACACTTTTCTAAGTATATTCAATTTTCTAAAATATTTTAAGCAAATACATTCTATGCATATCTTGCAATCATTATAGTCCAAGAGGCCCTATCTCTTTGAGGCATTCCATCAAACAACTCATATGCCTTTTCTATACTTTCACATTTTGCATACATGTCTACCAAGGTAGTTGTAACTATAAAATCTGACAAAAAAAATATTCTTTTGTCCCTTGATAGATGTTCATACTTTGTTCCAAATCTCCCATTTTCATACAAGTAGGCAAGATGATCGAAAAAATTATGGAATTTTGCTTTACACCTATCAATTACATTTTCTTGGAAGTTTTTAAATGCTTTTTAAAAAAAACACATTTTGTGCATATCCTACAATCATAGCATTCCATGCAAACACATTTCTTTGAGGCATTATAACAAACAATTAATTAAATCTTATATCAATAAGAAATTGCTAACAATTTTGTATTTTCCTCCTAACCAACTTGTTAATGACCACTTTGCTAATGATTCCTTCCTTACTTTGTTGGAAGAAGAGAATAATGTAAAAGCTACCCTCAGTTGTCTTGAGACCTTTTGTCTAGCCTTTGGCTTTGCCATCCAATGGCACAAGACTCTTTTCTACCGCGTTAGTCCTTTCTTCCCAACCCTCTTTGGATTCAACAATTTGGGTGGAAGTGGATTGCTCAAGGGGAAATCTTCAGATTTCTTGGCATCCCTTTTTCTTTTTAGGCTTATGGGAAGTGGTTCTCTCTTGAAATGAGCAAAAGTTGGCTTTCTAGATCACCAAGCTACTCTCTCTAGTTGATAAATTCCAGAAGTGCTCTAAAATTTTGGCAACGATTCATGTGTACTATTCTTTGTGTTGGGACCCTTCAAAGGCCTCTTATGCAAAGCTGGAAAAGTTGCTCAGACACTTTCTTTGGGCCTCCTCTAAGTCTCATAGAGGCTTTCACCGCATTGCCTAGGAATTCTGTTGCCTCCCTAGAGAATCTGGTGGGCTTGGCATTCTTTCCACTTAGAGGCAAGGGATGACTTTATGTGTCAAATGGATCATTTGTTCTCTCAATGGTAATGAGGCCTAGAAAATCCTTCTTAGGCACTATATTTTACTGGGATATCTTGCACAAAGACCTTCCTAGAAGGGCATTGGATTTCACACCCTTCTCATTATGAAGGAGCCTGTTTAGATTATGGACACTTTTGTTGCCAAAAGCATAAGGCATGCCTTGGAGGCTGTCAATCACTAACTTCGATGGACTGGCACTAGTTTCAAAGATGGGATTTCTTTCAATCAATAGAATATCTGGTGGTCTCCTCTTTTTGCTAATATGGGTTAGCCTCTAGTCAATCTTCCTTGGATTAAGGCTCTTAGATTCCACAAAAGGGTATCCAAACTCCTCAAGACTTGTTATCTAGATCCACGATGAGCATTATGATGTGGGGAGCTCTTCAAGCCAAATTTGGCTTACAGAACCATGTCTGTGAAACCTTCAAAGGTCTAGTGAATTCCATATTGGCTGATATGCTTCACAAATTTGGTATTCTCTCCACTAAGCCTTTGTGGAGAGACTGGAAGTGGTTTCTAGACACCTCGTTCAAGAACTACAAGCCTCAGCTTGGTTATCAAGGACTTTCGCCTCATTATCCAATGATCAATAGTTTGAACCAGAGGTGGCATCTTCACTCCTTAGTGTCTGTTCACCGAATGTTTTCTTCTGTGTGGGCCATCATTATTGAGCCTAATATCACCCACTTCGCTTGGTGTATTCTTTTCCAAGGCTTACCAGTGGGGTCTCAACTTTCTCATTTGGGGGTTCAAGATCCTCGTTGCCCAATTTGTGGGCAGGCTAAGTCTTGTAAGCATCACTTTTGGTTTTGCACCAAAGCTCAGCAGTTGTGGAATTGGATTCATGAATTCTTTTGGCCCTTTCGGTCAGAGTCTTTCTCTTGGAATATGGTGTTGCTGGGAGACTCACCCTAGCTCCCCTCTAAGTATACCCATATTTGGCACACTTTCAGGGTGGAAATCCTCTTCATTATTTGGAAAGATGGAAATTATTCATTTTTTCTCATAGACAAATTGATAAACATGTTTCTCTTTATTCTAAAGCCAATATTTTTTCTAATGTGCTATTACATATTCAAGTGCAAACCAACAAAATTGAGCTTGAGCTGGCTCACCTTCAGGGGCTTCTGGACCACTAGGGGAATTCCCCTTGCACCATGGCTCATGTGCTTCCCTCTCTCACTTCCTCTCGGGGCCAATAGAGGAGTGGTTCTGCTAGGTACTTTCAGGGTCGCCCCTATTCTTAGGCTTCTCCTTTTCACAACTCACATCCTCGCAGGTGGTCGCCCTCTTCTCCTCTTTAGGCTAACATGGGGTGGCCTTCTAGAGGACTGTGAGGAGGTGGCGATGGTGCTTCTAGGTGGCCTTCTGGTAGAGCTCCTAGAGGCGTTTCTGGTTGGTTGACTGATACTTCTAAATGTCTCCTGCATTTGGATTTGGTGATCTTTCCTTAGTGAGAAGATAAAGACAAGGATGAAAATGGCTAGGATCCTCTTGACGTCACTCTGTAGGTCCTGTTGTTGTATGGGGTACACTGGATGACAAGGACCTCCCCCCCTTTACTGGCATTGACATGACCGCTTAGTGACTTTTTTATTGTTTTTGTAATGTTTTATGCTTTCTGGGCATGGCCCAAGTGACTTTGTGCTTTCTGGGCTCTACCCATGTAACTCTTGGGTTGTGCCTTTCTACCACCCAAACCTTTTATTGTGAATATGTTTATTTTTATCTAATATTAATATAGATATAGTCGCTTATTCATCAACAACAAAAAAATTCTAAAACAATACCAAGAGTGTGATATTTAAGGGCTTAATTATTAGAGAAAGAACCTCATTAAAAGACTAGAATTATTCAAGACTTAAAGTGATAATTATGTCAAATTTAATTTAGAAAATATGTTGAAAAAGGATCAAGTGAATAGTCTAAAAATTAGAATGCAAACTTAGACTTTAATTTTTCATTACATTTATATTTAGGGAATTTTACTTTAAAAGCTTGAGCCACATAGTCATGTTTCATTGCATGAGTCGTCAATAAGTATTAACATAGATTTAATTTTTCATTACATTTATATTTAGGGAATTTTACTTTAAAAGCTTGAGCCACATAGTCATGTTTCATTGCATGAGTCGTCAATAAGTATTAACATAGATCAATGATGGATGATGACATTTTCCAAAAATAAAATAAAATTTAAAAACATCATTATCATTGTTTTATTTAATAATAATGCAATTGACAACTCCAACAAAAGAATCTTCAAATTCCACAAAACTCCCCTACCAAATGTTGTAAGGACTTGATTGCAATGCAACTCTAGTTTAAATATCCTATAATTGGATTTTTCTTTTTTCCTTATAGGGATTTACATGAACAAGGAGATTTACATATCTAAAAATTTACTATGTAAGAGGAGTTATTCTAATTGCACCAATTTTTAAAATGATCACTATATTTTATAGGATGAATGTTTCATTCATGAGAATTTAAAAACAAATTAGTTCATTTCAAGTTGAAAATTGGGTTAGATTTTATTTTAAAGTGTTTTTGATGAAATAGATTTTAATTATTTAATATGATTCTTCTAGGTGATTTTGATTAATGTTGAAATAGAGTGTAACTTAAAAAAAAGATAATTTGAACTTTAGTTCCACAAATTTGTAATAATTATAGAATATAAAGATAATGGAATCAACCATGAAAGAAATCAATAATATCATCACTCTAATTCAATTTCTAATAATTGTTCTCTATTTGTAATCATCTATCATAGTTCCATATTAATCAAATTTCACATTATGTTTATTTTAAGGTACACAACCTTAACTGTCTCATTTATAGTTTAAGCAACTATGCTATTTATGTCTAGATGTAGTGTCAAAAAAAGTATCCCCTTTTCACACTTAATTCAAGAATAATTAATAATAAAAGGAGTCTAATGATGCATTAATTTAGTGTTGTAATGTGTTTTACACATTCACGTTAAGTTTAGGGCCCAATTTAACTAAATGGACTTAATTGTGCCTTATTTAGGGTGTTGTAAAGTGTATCTTTATACTTTCACACTAATCTAGGGTTTTATTAATTAATTGAGCTCAGTTTTCCTTAATTATCCCCTTTAATTCAAATCCAAGCCTAATTAGTTACAGATTTCAAGGAATAAAACCCAACATTCAAAAATGATATTACACAACACTTAATTTTACAAGA
This sequence comes from Sequoia sempervirens, assembly GCA_007258455.2. Lineage (NCBI taxonomy): Eukaryota > Viridiplantae > Streptophyta > Pinopsida > Cupressales > Cupressaceae > Sequoia > Sequoia sempervirens. The sequence goes on from VDFB02347291.1 coordinate 29,482, forward strand.
TGTGTGTCCTAGGTTAGTGACCTAGGACCCATTAGCCACTTGGCGAATGGGTCCTCACTAGGTCTTAGGACCCTATTTCTGCATGACATTTCATATTTCTTGAAGTGCATCCTAGCTAAGTGAGCTAGGACCCATTCACCACATGGCAAATGGGTCCTCACTTAGACCTAGGACCCCCCCTTGGGACATGTTTTTGGTAGTATTTTAATGATTTCAAATCCTAGATTTGATGTCATTTTGTATTATTTGAATTTGGGGAATTAAGGATATGTATAAATACAAGGTTATTTCACTATGTTTTCACCTAAGACTTTCATGAGATCAAGCAATTTTCACAATAGCATTGATAGAGCATTCACGAGCATTTCTAAGGCATTCAAGGGTAGATTATAAAATATTATTGCAGCAATCAAGATTCATTCATCATGTCAAAGGCATAATGCATCATGCATGTTGTTGAGCTAATGTGTTGTAGCATTGAAGATCAATTCAATCATATTCAAGGCATTGTTTCTAATCAAGCTTCATGATCAAGAACTATATCAATTGAGGCCACTTTATGTTAAGTTGTAGATTTGATATCCAAGGTTCAATTAAGGTTTGGTGAGTTGTGACATTGCTTTGTTCATTCATCATTCCTTTATACATTGTTTAATTACAAGGTTTGATTACCAAAATGGGGTTGGACCAAGGAAAACCCCTATTCCCTAACAAACAACATTTTTCTCCTCTTTGATATGTGATTTTAGGTTTTAGGTTGAAGATCAATTGGAAAGAAAAATTTCAAAAGTTGTCAATGTTGTCAAAGTTGCTAAGAAAGTTGTGAAATCATAGAAATTGAGCTACATGATTTATTTCCAACTTTTCAAAACTTTCCTTTTTACTAGTATTTGTGTTGGGATTGATTTCTATAACTCAACAGGTACACAACATTTTACCTTCTTGAAACTTTCCTTTTTACTGGTATTTGTGTTAGGATTGATTTCTATAACTCATTTGCACATTGTAACCCTCATATTGAATGAAATAGAGTGAAAAAGAGAGGTGGACCACTTTTTCCTACATTTTGGGGTCACCTTCCCCTTTTTTCTATGTTTCATTTTGGTGAACCTGACCTTTTGAGCATTGTAGTTTTCTAATTTTTGGAGTCCTTTTCATTGTATATTTAGATCTTGCATTCATTTGCATCCATTTGCATCCATTTGCATTGAATTAGATCTCATTTAGGGTGTCTAGTTTGCATTCATTAAAGGCTATAGGATTGCATTGTTTGCATTCTTTAAATCTGAAAAAATATAAAAAAATCAGTCATCTTGCATATAATTTACATCATATAAACTTGCATTTGAAAATTGAAACAAAATTGCATATCAAACTAGGTCTTTTAGCTCATTATTTTTCACTTGCATTTCACATTGCATTCTATAGAAAATCAACCTGAAACTTGTTGAAACAAACTTGAATATGAAAACCACTAGAAAACACTTGAAAACATGTAAAAATCAATTTCAAAACCCTAATCTAGGACCCATTCACCATAAGGCGAGTGAGTCCCTAATCAAGTCATAATCTGCATTTCTAGAAATTAAAATCTTCATTTTTGTGCTTTTGTTTGTTGTTTTTAGATCTTTGTTATAGTTAAGTTTATATTTCATAATTTCATTGTATCTAGCTTAATTTGGTACATTTAGTGCATTGTGTGATTTGAAAATTACATTTACATGACATAATTTTCAAGTTTTTACATAGTGTAATAAAAAATTACCTTGTTTAAGTCTAAAAATTTAAAAAATGGATAAGTGTTTTAGCAATGTTTCGAAGTCTTTGTTCTCCTTGGTTGATGTTTCAAGTTATGTTTTTGACAATGATCCTAATACAATTGAACCTAATCATTCTTACCCAACTCCTAATGAGTATCCTCGTGAAGTTGACATCATTGGAGAAGATGATGCTAGCATGCATGAGTTCATAAACGATTGCCTTAACAATATTGAGAATAATGCATCCTTTTATCCTTCCATGAAACAACCAACACAACTTGAGATGTTTGGTATTTTACATCTTGAAATTGAGTCACAAACTAAGCCTAAACTTCTAGCAATGAGTGAACCTAGGTCCTCTAATCAAGTGTGTAGTCATTCATCTTATGTTAAGAAAGTGACCAACACTCCCATCAACTTAGAAGAGACTTACGACAAAGGCTTTAAGATTTTAACCAACCAAGGATGTGACATAAGTAATGAGCATGAAATTCATATAATTTTAGAGCAAATTCCTATTGAACAAACCAAAGGAATATGATATCAAGATCCTCCTCCTGACATAAGTGTCCTCCTTCCTAAAGAACAACCAATGCCTCACAAGGATGATAGGATCATCTTAGGTCCTCCTCCTCAACATCTACCTCAACAAGTCGATGAATCAAGCAAGCAACAAAAACCTTACAAACTCAAGAAAATAAAATTTCCATGTCCTATGTTTTAAAATGAAAGAATCTCACACATGCTTCTAAATCAAGGACTTATAACATTACCACCCATTAGAGAAAATCCAAATCCAAACCCTAAGAACACAAACATGTCTCATTGTCAATATCATAGAGTTCTTGGACATAATACTGACGAGTTTCATGCTTTAAAATGAATATTTAAGAAGTTTGATATCATAAAAAATAATCCCTTAAAGCATGCATCCTTGCTTCTTGCCATGTAATAGTTGTAGGATCTTAGTATGCTTACTATTACATGTTATACATTCATTGAAAATCATTCTTTATATCGCAAGATGCTCATTCTCATCACTTACCTCGACTCATCCTTTGTAGAAGTTGTCAAAACCAACTTCAGAGTCCAAGAACACCTACATGCAAAGAGATACCTGTCACAAGGAAGAGAATGGAGAAAAAAGCAAAAGAGGGTTTGAAGCTATGTAATATGAAAGATGTATTAACAGAACAATAGAATTCAAAATATACAATGGACCAATCCTTAAAAGGAGATCATGCAAACCTACAAGTAACCCTAATAGGTAGACATTTAATAATTAATATAATTATTAAATGTCACAATATGCAAACTAAAGTGAAATCTTAAGAGAGGAATAAAGGTAACTTAATTAACATAATTAAGTTAAAGCCTTTACTCTAACACCCCCCTTAAGGTGAGCAAGAGTGTAGCTACAAACATGTGCAAGAAAGAAAAGGTAACTACAATGCATGAAAGAAAACAAGGGTCTTGACAACTAGGGCAGATCAAGTACCCGAATACAACCAAATCTCTGTAAAGTGAAGAAATAGAGAAAGCCTCATGGGAAAAAATCTACTCCAAAAAGAGATGAAAAAATAAGAGTGAAAGAAGAAGAGATAAAAGGAGAACTCAACATGATCCCCCAAGAACTGCTTATATCACACAAGTACAAAATATGTTCCCCCCATAGGAGAGAGAAGAGACTCCAAAGCCCCCCCAGAATGAGAGAACCCTTGTGCCAATGATCAAACCAATGTGTCTCCTCGGAGGAAGAAACAAATCCAACGGTCGAGGAAGAGGGAATCCATGGATGTGAGGTGAAAATGGAAGTCTTGGATGATGCTCATTGAAGAACTGAACTGCAGTATGAGTGTTTGAATAATAGGATGGTGAATCAAACAACTCAAGATGATCCTGAAATGGAATCTCCAATGAAGATGGGATAACAAGTGTGCTAAAACTATCATCTATGAGGAAAGGAATATCCTCTGATATGGCCTCAACAACTGCACTTGATGGACCGATGAGTGGAGCTACAATGTCAGTCACAACTGAAGAGGAATCCTACTGAATAGATGTGATCTCAATAGGAGGTAGAGGTGTAGAAGTCTCAACACTAGTCTCATGAATAGATGGAAGAACACATAAGTTCAAGTGACCAAACTTCACCTCAGATACTGCATGCTCTCTTGTAGAAAGAGAGGAAAACTTAGACAAGTGGAGATGGTGGACCAAAGTGTGTGAATGCATACAAATGGGAAGAATGATCAACTGTCCCTATTGCAACAATGTTGCCAGTCTGAATGTCTTTGATGTGCACTGAATCAGGTGTGAACTCAACTGTCTTCCTTGTCCCACTGTTAGCAATCTGATAGATGGAGAGAAGGTTAGTGGACAAAGATGGTACACATAGTACATCATTGAATGTACCATCATCAATGTCGATAGAACCTTTCCCACATACACTCATATAAGTGTTATTACCCATCAATATGTGTGGTGAGGACGTAGCCTCGAAAGATGAGAACATGTCCTGAGAAGATGCCATATGGTGTGAAGCACCTGAATCTAGTAGCCATCTAGATGAATGTGAACTGGTGGTTGCACATAATGCATGACCCTTATGTGGGGCATGTCCATCTGTCTGGAATGAAGGTGAAGAAGAAGACCCGCCTAATGTAGATGAAGAAGAGTGATGAATATTGTTCCTCTCAAGAAGAGTTGTCAAATCTGAAACCTATTTTGCATATCCATCTATCTTCTTCTCATAACACTTGGACTCATCATGTCTTGGCTTAGTACAATAAGCACACTTAGGTCTGTCTTTCTTCAATGATTCCCCCTTAGGAGAAGGTGAATCAGAGTTGTTCTGTGAACTGGAATCCTTCCAATGCTCTGTGGTCTTTGGTTTTTGTTTCTGCTTCTGCTTCCCCTGAGATGAATGTGCTACCAATGCTTGGTGTTGTGATCCTGTGAGAGCATCCAATTGTGATATCTTGGCCTGCTCTCATGTCAACTGATCACAGAACACCTCAAAAGTAGGCATGGTAAAGCGATTTCCCAATGCATCCATGGTGGAATAAAATGTCGAAGAGAATATCTAAAAAGGACCTCGAAGCTTAGAAAGAATCAGGTAAATACACTCCTCATCTATTTTGTTCTTACCACAACCCTGTAGAAGAGATCTTTGTTGTTTGAATTTCATTAGAAAGTCCTCAATAGTGGGAAAAGAATTAGGTACAAGTGAAGTCAACTTTGCCTCAATTTGGATGGCATGAAACTGATTGATGGTACCAAATAAATCATTGAACTTGGTCCAAATTTAGAGAGGATTGTTACACCCATCAAGATGAAACAACAAGTTGTCTGAAACATGTAAGGAAATCAAACCCGCAACCTCATCCATCTTATTTCTAGTACGCATAACCTCAAATGGCGATTATCAAAAGTTTGAATTATATCTAAACGGGACCACAACCCTTTTGATACGAGAATATGTGTCATAGATACCTTCATTATGATGGTTAAAAAGGTGTGAGAAGTTCAACTTGAAGAAGAGGAGTTTTCCAGCCATGTTTGGAGAGAGGTTTAATGAATGTTTAATGAATATTACGGTTTTAAGTAAATGTGAAGCGAAAAAAACTCCACAATGCAAGAAACCAAACCCCAATAGTGATTTTTCAGCCAAAAAGTAGGAAAAAAGCAAAAAAGGCTTTAGACTGAATCTTGTGTACCTGGTAATTTTTCTGGAAAAAATAACAAAATATCTGAATAGAGTGCGAGAAGAGATTTTTGATGCCTATTCGTTTTTGAAAAATGGAGCAAAAATGACCAAGTTATGCTCCCCGGAGTGCAAAAAACATCATCTAACTTTGACTACCGCGAAAAAGAAACCAAACTACAAAAATTTTGAGAAAAATCCACCACATCATCCGCGTGAACCGGAGGGCATCTTTCCAAGCGCCATATTTTTGTTCAAAATTTGAGCTAAAACACTGAGATACGCGGATTTAGTGAGAGATGCTGTTGAAAAAAGCACAAATCTACCTCTAAGACCCTCGGGGCTAAAAGAAAACCAGTTTGCATCAGGATAGAGGCGATTGAAACTGCAGTGAGTTTACTTGATCATTGATAGGACCGCTAAAACCAAATTTGTTAGGGCTAGCCGGGTGGTTAGTACAGCCAAATGACCCGGTCGAGGTGCTAATACTAGAACGTAAGAATTTTGAACCCACCGAAGCGGCCACCCGGCCAGTATTAGAGAGAACCTTAGCGGTGGCGGATGAGAGGCCGGTGGCTGCCGTTTGAGGTCCTGAAGTAGTGCCTGGATTTTATTTACCACGGGAGGCATTAAAAAACATTAAAAACCAGCACATTTTTAATAAAATTTCACCCTCAGAAACTTGTGCCCCTAAGGCCATACCTTGGGAATGACCAAATCTTTTTGCACTCTGATCCAAAGAAATTTGTGGCCAAATTGGACAAGATTTATATGAAAATAGGGGTTTTCAGGCACTGCGAATCCAACGGCGAGGTCCGTTTAGGCCCAAAATGAACCCTAAGAACGAAGTAAGCCAGATCCACAAAAAATCAACCTGAAAACTTACTGTGAAAGCACGATCAAACCCTCATGGCTCCAAATTATTATTCAAAGGAAACAAGAAACTGAGAACGATGAGTCCACTCACGATACCATGTAGAAGTTGTGAAAACCAACTTCAAAGTCCAAGAACACATGCATGCAAAGAGATACCTGTCACAGGGAAGATAATGGAGAAAAAAGCAAGAGAGAGTTTGAAGCTCTATAATATGAAAGATGTATTAATAGAACAATAGAATTCAAAATATACAATGGATCAATCCTTAAAAGGAGATCATTCAAACCTAAAAGTAACCCTAATAGGTAGAAATTTAATAATTAATATAATTATTAAATGTCACATATGCAAACTAAAGTGAAATCTTAAGAGAGGAATAAAGGTAACTTAATGAACATAATTAAGTTAAAACCTTTACTCTAACATCCTTGTCCTACACTTAGTAGGGACAAGGGGTTAGTTAGCCTTGTCCTAGTTTCAACATTTTTTGTTGTCCCTTTGTCTAGTTCTCCACCTTCCATATATACCAACTGAGATTGGGATGCAGACGACCTGCTATAGGTTGACTCGCATGTTGCTTACTAGTCTTTTACATTATTTTCTTTTTCATGTTTCTTTTATGTGATTGCATGTGCGTGATGTGATCCCTTGTGTTGTGTTGTTTGATGTATCTTTCTCTCTTTTTGTGCATTCCTCTATATGTATCTACATTCTTCTCTATGTCGTAAGCATTTTATCTTTTCGCTTGTGTTTTCCTTTTGGGGATGACACATGCTGTCAAGACATTTAGGTCTCTTCCATGTTGACCTGAAGGATTTTTCTTTGTTTTCGCTCTCTATGTGTCATTCTTCTAGTTCTATGAGTATTTGGGGAATGATGGCATTTCCACGCTCTTAAACAACATTGTAGTAAAGATATACTGACCTCGAATCCATAGATCCCTTATGTATTTTTGGGGGCAACCCCTCCCTCCTTTTTCATGATGTAGCTTTATTTTAGAAACATATGACTTGGCATAGGGCTTTTTGAATAAGCACTCATGTCTTAGGAGTAAAAATTGGCTACTTTAAAGCTGTTGCTCACAACAATGGTGTTAGCAACCGCTTTAAAGTGGGGGAATACATCAATAATATCTTTCTATATTTTGCATATTTCATGGTGTGTTTTTCTTTTTTCTTGTGATGCATTTTTTATTGGTGGTGTCGTTGGGTTTGATGTCCTCCAAGAGTGCGATATTTCTTAGTGTACAACTTTCCTCTTAGTGGTGATGTGACACATTACATTCCCTAAGTTGTGAATATTTTACTCTTCACTTGTCCTCTCTTGGAGACATAAGGCATGATGATCCCTAAGAAGAATACCTTACACAAACGAAGCAAAATCCCTTTGAACAAAAAAAACCTTTACTAGCATTAATGTTCATAAGTGTTTGGCATAATAGAACTTGCTGACCTTATGAAGCTCAAAACCCTAATTCAAGCCACCTAGGATAACACACCTTGATTTCTTATGGAGCCTTGCCATATGCATAAGTGCTTAGTATAGCACAACTTGATAAGCATGGAAACATGAAGATGTGAGTGAAGTCCTATCAAGTTATCAAAGGGATGGCTTTGGTGTTATGCTTAGTGAATATGGTGAGAGCTGACTCAGAGGCATGACTTTCTCACTAAGCCACCTTCATGGGGGATACTCACCTAGTGGACGGCTTGAGGTTCCACTACCTTGGAGTGAGCGCAAAACCAATAGTCTAGATATGTTCCACATCACGTTGGACAATCTAGGCTTGACTCTTTTGGGTCTTTTATGTTGTATGATTGTGAATATTGATCATTGTTGCATACATAAGTGTCTTGAATGTCTACTTTAGTGTGAGTTTGACATGGGGCCATACTCTTACTAAAGTGGGGGAAAAATATAGTGTCAAAAAAAGTATCCCTTCACTAGTACAGAAACAACAATAAACTACTGAAAAAACTACTAAAAACTGCTTATAAATTACTGAACTTGGTTATGTGACCATTAGTAGTTTATTGCCAGTCATATATAACATGACCAGATTGATGACTAAACCATTTTTAGTCATTTATTGGTTGTTTTTATTGATAGATTTGGTAGTATATTTAGTCATTGATTTAGTCATTCATTGTTGTAATTTGGTCACTTATTTGGTTAGTTTTTTTCACTGAGATACTTAGTCATTGATTGTTGTAATATGATCACTTATTTAGTCATTTTTTATTCACTGGTATATTTAATTGGTCACCTATTTAGTTGTTGATTTAGTCATTGATTGTTGTAATCTGATCTCTTATTTAGTCATATTTTTTATCACTAATATATTTAGTCATTGATTGTTGTTAACTGGTCACTTATTTAGTCATTTTTATTCACTATTCACTGATTTCTATCAATTGGTAGCATATTTAGTCAATTTAATTATTAATTGATGTCAATTAGTAGTATTTTTAGTCATTTTAATTAACTGATATTGAGGATTTAAGCATAAAATATAGAATTACACATTAATCATCAATTGCACACAATAAGACAACCATTAAGAAGGAAAAATCAGTGAACTTTATTAATAGAAGAAAGGTGTTCTAATTACAATTTAGAAATAAAGTATTACAATTGTTATTTTCAATCACAAGATTGAAAATCTGAGTTACAATATTGCACATAAATGACTGCAAGAAAATAAATTCTCCAAAAAACTTCTAAAATGATGGAAATGCATGCTTGAAGCCCTTCAATGTGAGCACATGCCCTTTTCATATCTTAAAATTTCTACAATGTGGAAAATTTTCCTGGAGCAAGCTGTAACGTGTAGAATCCAAGAAGGAGAGTGTTGATCGTGTCCCATATATGAAGCTCTCTCCTTTAATGCAGTCAACAATAACCTAGCTAGAATCTTTCCTCCTTTATATGCAACGTGCCATCTGATATGTGCAATAGGGTACATTTCCTTTTCCCCCATGAATGAAGTTGTACCTCAATACAACCAACAAAATTACTATTAGTCTTAATTTAGAAAGAATAAAAGTGCATTGTATATTGCAAGTTTACAAAAGTCCAAACACAACAAAAAGATAAATCAACTGAAAAATTGTAGCCTTGTTAACAAATTTCTTAAACAAAGTGTTCAACATAGGCCTAAAATATGCATATTGAACCCTTGATTTTAGAACCTTGTTCAAAGTTTAATAAAGGTGATATGCTTAGATTATAGAATGAAGTTGGCATTATAGAATGAAGGCTATCAACACTAACCGGATTGGAACAACATTATCAATAGAAATTTCCTAGAAACCAATCCCAAGAATGCCATCAAAATTAATTAGAGAACAAAAATGTCAACCTTGGTTCATGTGTTGTCTGAGTAAAGACCTACACCATGGAAGAATCCATTTATACATAAATTCCAAATTATGTTGATGAGAAAAGATCTTTGATATCCAACTGGGAAGCCTTAACATCCAAAAATTACTAACTTGATGTTTCACAAGAAGTTTCCCAATTGCGACATCATCTTTAATTAAGAAATTGGATATTGATCCACTGCCATATTGAATCTCATAGGATTCTCCTTCACAAAAAAAAAATGATATAAATTATTTTTTTAGCAACTCCCTTAATATCCCCATGTAAGTAGACTAAACTAAGTGAGGTTGAGGGTTTGAAGTAGAGTACCATCTTCTTGGTATGTGCTTAACTTTGATGACTTGTATCTTGAATGAAAATAGCAAGGTAGTTGCACTGTAAAATCATTATTAATCATTTTTTACAAAAATAACCACAAAATCCTCTTTAATTAAAATAATCCTTCTAGATATTTCAGTTAATTTCTAAGAGAGCTAATTTCACTATCCAAATAGCCATAAATCTATAATTTACTATATATAATTTCCCAGAATTCAAAATTTGAATGTAATAAAACTAACCATAATTACCAAAGATTTGACACCAAAATGTAGTACAAAATGAATTATTTGACATAATTCCTCAAAGAAATGCCATCTCATGGAATGAAATGATATGATTGCAGAGTGTGCACAAAATGGATTTTGCAAGGAAGCTCTCAAAATATTTGAATTAATGAAGCACTTTGGAACATCGACATTGTAAGCTTTTATTGTGTTCTAGATGCATGTAGTCATGCAGGTTTAGTGGATGAGGGCTGCACATACTTCGCATGTTAGTAAACCTTATTGCATTACATATATAGTTGATCATTAGGTGTGCATGGTTGACCTTCATGCCCATGCTGGCTATCTTGAGGATACCCTAAACATTATTACTGAGATGCCAATTAAACCTTTGGTTCCTATGGATCATATATGAATATAGGCTGAGTATTCCAACAACACAACTTTTTTAGTTGGATCCTAAAAATGTTGCAACTTACATTCTTCTGCAAAACATCTATGCAAAAGCGGGAAGGTGTGGTGAGGTTCAAATAGTAAGGAGATTGATGAAAGATAGAGGAATTAAAAAGATACCTGCATGTAGTTGGATTGAAGGGCATAAAATGGTACATGCTTTTTTGTGTAGGAGACATATCACATCCACAAACATGGGAGATCTATGCAAAATTGGAGAAATTGGCTTGGAAAATGAAGGAAACAGGGTATTTCTAGATTCAAGACTTTTACTTAATGTTGTGGAATAGAAGAAAAAAGAATCATTTATCTGCCACCATAGTGAAAAGTTAGCAATTACATTTGGTTTGTTAAACATGGCCCCTGGTACAACTATTAGAGTTGTTAAGAACCTTCAAGTATGTTCTATTTTTCACACTACATCTAAATTCATCTCCAAGATTGTTGCAAGAGAAATTGTTTTGAGAGATGTGAACCATTTCCATCATTTTAAACAGGGACAATGTTCTTGTGGAAAATATTGGTGATGCTAAATGAAAAAAATTGAAAAGTATGCTTACACTATAATAATGTGCACTACATCAGATATCTAGTAATAACGAAGGGACATCCATCAAAGCATAACAATAGGGATTTTTTTTGTCATATGTTGTAGTTACAAGTGCCCTACTAGACATAAATGAAAATGTGGAAGCAATATACACAAGGAAAGAAAATTGTTTCAAAAAAATGCCTCAAAGAAATGTGATATTTCATTTGATTGTTTAACCGTGATAGCACACTATTTTGACATGATCCTTGCGGTGATGTGAGATGTTATTGCTACACTGCACCATTATTGCTCAACCTTTGCGATAATGACAGATGTTACTGCTACACCACACCGTTATTGCTCGGCCTTTGCGGTAATGCAAGATGTCACCGCTACACCACACGGTGTCTTCTTGGCTCTTGCAAGGATGTGGGAGAAGTATTTGATTTACCACCATACTGCACATTTATCGCTCAACCTTCACGGTAATGCAGGATGTTATTGCTACACTGCACTGTGTCTTCTTGGCTCTTGTGGTATGGTAGTATTATGAAACTTGTCACGACCATCTACTACCTTGACATAATAGTCTTATGAAAACTTGTCAATATTTATGGGCACCTTTTAAATTACATTCAGATCTATAAGGAAACTATCCTATAGGGATGACAGTCCCAAGAAACATGGAAATGGTTACACCAATAAATACTTAACTAGAAACCATGAATTTTCAATGCATAATGGAGAATATATAGAGAGTTAAGTCAATGAGCAAACATCCTTGGAGAATTATCATCAAAAGTATGACAATCTAAGAGTTCATAGTAGAAAATAATATACCCTCAAAGACCTAACAATCATAATAGACCTAGTGATAGATTTTAGAGTCATAAGAATAAATTCATAAGAGAATAGATGCAATATCATGAAAAGACACTAAGATGGAAGGGGAATTGGTAGAGTTGAAGAATAAGACCTATAGTGAGAAGGTAGGGAGAACAAAGTAATTTATAGTCAAGAGCATCATGGAAATTTCTCAGGTGACTATATTTGGGCAAGGAGAGAACTTAGCGACAACATTACCATCAAAAGAATAAGGATACTCAAAACCCTACCAAACTCTAGGGCATTTTTCATCCCCTTGTAGAGATCTCAAACATGCATGAAAATATTTCACAAAGACTAAAATCATCTCTATTTTTTATGATCACAAAAAGTAACAAAAAATTAGATTTACAAGTGATGAAAAGAAGTACATGGGAAGTATATTATGCTGAATTTATTTAAAAAAAAACTTAACCATTAACTATCCAATACAATCTAACAAAATACAAATATACAATGAAATATAATGATTAACAAAATGTTAATTTTAATGGTTATCTTAAGGTAGACAAAAGAATTTTGTGCAAGTGAAAAATAACACCCTTAGATTATTCTGAACAAATAACATTTTCATTTACGTCATTTTCAAGCAACAGTTTTTTAGATCCATCTAGCTATATAAAAATCAAATCAAATCTATAATGATCTCAAAGATATGAAGGTTTAAAAGTATGATATTTTTAGATCTATTCTTGGGTGTATCCTACATCTTAGTATAAAAAAAGACCGAATCTTTTTCTCCAACAGGGTAAACACATAGATCATTATGATATTTTTTTTTACTGTAAAGCTTATTTTTCATAGATTACATGATCCATAAGAATTTTGTTTTGTTTTGTAGAGTTATCTCCCTTGTGAGACTCCTCCAACTTTGTTAAAGTGGAGGAATGAGGAGCTAACAAGACTGATAGGCAATGGAATAGGGAAGAGAGAAGAGTGGGACAGAGTGTATGATTATGATTTGTACAATGATTTGGGAAACCCAAACAAAGATGGAACAAGGAAGAGAGAAGAGTGGGACATGATAGAATGTAGGTCTTAATGAGCCATTCACATCACCGTGAAGGCCCAACAACAATCGTGTGGTGTTGCAATGGTTGTGCAAAAGTTTTTGTGAAGGATTTGGTGATCCAAAGTGGAATTTGCAACTACAATATCTAATAAAAATCCACTTGGTGATCATTGTTAGAGAGTTGCAAATTGTGAATTGTCCTTTATCCTATAGGACTGAGAAAGGAAGAACATTGTCAAATAGTGATTGAATCATAACAAACAATCCAAAAACAATGAAAGTTATTGTCAAATGGTGACAAAGATTTATCCTCTAAGTCATTTGCACATGGTGATTGAGAACATAATGAGTAAGAAGTAAAAGATCACTGGATCATAGCACTGCAAAATGCTCATGAGTTATGTAATGAAATTCATTGTTCTTTTGATCACAAAGGAGATCAAGATAATAACCAACATACTGATGTGCACAAAGAATTTTCATGGAGTGCAAACTTCCTTACCAAGAAATTACCACAACAGAGTTTGAGATGAATTGCACCTACTATTTTATGTTGATATGGAAATTTTCTAACCTATAGTTAATTGTTGTAGCATAACAGATAGGCTAAATGGTTATTCATATACCATTGTTTCAAATTTAAAATTGCTATACCTTATTCTAGGAGCAAATCACATGGGGAGTCTATACATAAGACACCATTGTTTCAAATTCAAAATTGCTAGCTCTTTCACAATTATTTGCTTCATTTATCTGATCTAATAAATCCTATTATATAGAAGATGCTCTCAAAATCACAATAAACTCCTTTATTCTGGGATGACTGTTCAGAATCTTTCCCATCGTAACAATGAACAAAAGCATCAGTCATTAACCTAAACTTTGCAAGAGTTTCATCAAATTCTACTTTTCCACTCTCTTTTCCATTCTGAATTTTATTCCCATTTCATCCATGAAAAACTTCCTCAGCCTGTAGATCTTGTTGTTAGCCATAAATTTACTAGGTGTCGAGAATAGCTTCGAGTTTTTACCCAAGCAACAATTGACAAAATTCTAAAACTTCGAAGCTATTCTCGAAACCTAGTAAAGTTATGGTTAACATCAAGATCTATAGGCTGAGGAAGTTCTTCATGGATGAAATGGGAATAAAATTCAGAATGGAAAAGAGAGTGGAAAATTAGAATTTAATGAAAATCTTGCAAAGTTCAGGTTAATGATTGATGTTTTTGTTCATTGTTATGATGGGAAATATTTTGAACAGTCATCCTAGAATAAGGGATTTTACTATGATTTTGAGAGCATCTTCTATACAACAGGTTGTCTTAGATCAAATAAATGAAGCAAACAATTGTGAAAGAGCCAACAATTTTGAATTTGAAACAATGGTGTCTTATGTATAGACTCTCCCTATGATTTTCTCCTAGAATAAGGTATAGCAATTTAGAATTTGAAATAATAGTATATGGACAACTATTTAGCCTATTTTTTATGCTACAAAAATTAACTATAGGCTAGAACATATCCATATCAGTGTAAAATACTATGCAATTCACCTCAAATGATGTTGTACATGAGTATGATAGTACCTAAGATTTTGGTGTTTCTAGACAGAACCTACAACAGAAAATTGTAGTCTCCATTTGAAGGAACCATCTTTGGAGCTCTTCCCTAAAATGAGGGTTGAAAACATTAGAAGAAAAGCAATACCATAATTATAAAGTAACAATTTGTATCAAGCTGAATGTTAGAAAGTATAATTAAAAAGAAAAATCCTTACAATTGGACCTCAAATTGGACCAAGCAGATTTATGATTTTATCTTTAGAATGTAGGAACTTTCTCTGTTGAAGCTTCACGACCTCAAATTGGATCTCCAATTGGACCAATAAAATTTATGATTTTTTCTTTAGAATGTAGGAATTTCCTTTGTCAGATTTGAAATTGATCCAACAAATTTATGATTTTATCTTTAAAATGTACAAAATTTATCTATTGAATATTAAATATGTCAGGTTGGATGTCCAATTGGACCAATAGATTTATGATTTTATCTTTAGAATAAAGGAACTTCCT
This sequence comes from Sequoia sempervirens, assembly GCA_007258455.2. Classification (NCBI taxonomy): domain Eukaryota; kingdom Viridiplantae; phylum Streptophyta; class Pinopsida; order Cupressales; family Cupressaceae; genus Sequoia; species Sequoia sempervirens. Next base: position 44,708 of record VDFB02347291.1, read on the forward strand.
CTGTTGGATATTCAAAAATTCCTACACCTAGGTTCTTCTTCCCAACAAAAACACACAGAAGTGTTTCACACCAGCTCAAGGTACTCTCCAACTTGGTTATGTCACCGATAGCAATCCAATTTTGCCTAAACCATCCATACACGAATGTTGCATCACAATCTATTCTTCCTGCACATAAAATGCCACATATTAACCCCTTCTAAATAAAACTAAAAATCATCATAAAACCATAATTAATAAATCATTTCAGCTTCAAAAAGAATTTGATGTCATTTACTATCAAAACAAAAGTTGTATAAATCACATCAAATCTGTGAAGCCATCCATCCAAAGAGAAAATAAGCAGTGTAAGGATTTGACCAATATAAGTCCAAAGAGTTATGTTGTAATGGTAATTTAATCACCATAAGAGCACAACCGAGGAATAAATTCTTGTGGCTGTAGTTATGTGATCCATAACTTTATTGGTCATGTGGCACAATTGTGCTATAACAAATACATGATGCATTCATGTGTGACCCAAGTTTAATGTGGCTATGTTGTTATAGAAATGGAGGCACTCATATGAGCACAATTCATGTAAAAATCACTGTCATCACAATTAGGTGTCAATCATCACTGGGTGCATTCAGGTTGACTCAATTTTAATAGGTTACGATGTAATGATAGCATGATCCAAGAGCAATTACCTCTTGCTGCAATAAAGAGTCTATATCTTTAGTTGATATGCAAAGTGGTTGTGTTATATCAATTATGTAGTGCATTCAAACACAACCCATGTTTAATGGGATATTCTAGAGAGTGATCAAGATTTTCTAAACCTTATGAATGTTACTTAAAAGTGTATAGCTTGAACTACAAACCAAGTTTGTTACATACTTGAATGAAATCTTGGGTTACCACAAACTATAATAATGTGATCTACTAATAACCATTATGAAAAGTATTAAAGCAAGACCCACGCTATATAGGATACATTTCCCTGATCAGGTTTACATACCTTAGTGATCAAACACAAGCTTCCCACACACTCTAGGATACAATCCAAGATCATACCACAACCCTATCAAGACAACTAATTTTTGACCCAAGATTTAAGGTTGTTTTTAATACCAATAGAAGCTTTGGTAAGAGCATGACTAGGGTATCAACCCTAGGCCTTCGTAGAAACATAAACCATAACTCTAGCAGATTAGTGAGGTTGCAATACCAAAAAGATTGAGACATTGTAGCCAATAACAAAATCTTGCAATCTAAAGATTGTAGCCAATAACATGCACACTATGTAGCTCAGGGACATTTGTAAATGCAATCTATGGTAAGAAGAATGATAATCACTTGAGGTGTGACAGTCAAAAAGAGACTGAGCAGTGACAAGATAATGAAGCCCAAACCTTGCATAGTAAAGTGGAGATTTTAACAGTGAGTTTCCTTACCCCCTTTCTGACCTTAAGGGTTTTTCAAATGCTACCGGTAGTGTTAGACAAGGAAAATGCAATTAGGGAATGACTATCCAAATGAAGTAACAATGGTAATCATAGGTTCAATGTTTCTTCTTAACCATTGTATAATGGAGGTAGTGGATTGCATGTTTGAGCTGTGTTTTGAGACTCATCAAAGATGGGAGAATAGTAAATAAGACCTTGTGGATTGTGAAGTAGTGACAATAAGGTTGAAGAATCTTAAGACCCACAATACCATGAAACAATGAGTCCCCTGTAGTAAGTAAGTAGGTAGTCTATAGGACATAGTTTGATTTTATAGAAAGATTCTCATGAAAGGAATCTTCAAGTGAGAGTGAGTGGGTTGTTTGAGATTGCAGCCGAGGGTGCAATATCCAATCTTAAAGGTAGTTAGCAAAGCAGTAAATGTGCAAGAAAATCAAATTTTACACAACAAACAATTCACAATGTTATCTTGCATAATGCCTTGAGCTTGAAGACAAAAATGTCATTGTATCTTGATGAAAGTAGTGACCTTAATGGTCAATCACTGGAAACCATTATTTTAAAACATGCTATTGTGCTTATGGAGGAAAAATCTTAAGCAAGGCAATGAGTGGTGGTTTGGAACAATGACAGGTATGAAGGACTTTCTTTATATGCATACTATGTAGTCTAGCTTAAGATAACGTTCTTAGAAGATATTGAAGGTGGATTATGGAACTCAAGGGTTACCATGATAAAGATTAAGGCAAAAACAGATATATTTAAAAGCCAATGTCATGAAGATATTAAAGATGACACATGCAAAACCCTAGCAGCTGGAGTAATGAATATAGTGTGAAAGATTATAGTGTGTTGGGGAAGATTTAAGAGATCTCCACATTATCTAATCACATGAAAATACATCATTTATTTATTTTTTTAAATTAAAAGAAATCATTCTAAACCCTATATAGGATACATTGATACTTCGAAAGCATCTAATTTATTTTTTAAAATTAAAAGAAATCATTCTAAACTCTATATAGGATACATTGATACTTCAAAAACATCTGAAGGAATTTAAGATTATGCAAATATATGTTAATTAAATATAGTAGTGTGAACAACGTAACCCTTGTTGAGTAGAGCAGGAATCAGATAAGCAACAATGAATCCTATGCCTCCTGACATGCACATATCCTTACCATTGTTTGTCATTATTTACTAAAACACTTGTCCATTTTGGTGGGCTATGCCTGGAAATAAGGTTTTGACAAAGGTTTTAGAGTATTTTTATTAAAATGAAAAATCCATTCTGGTAGGCTATGCATAAAAATAAGGTTTTGATGAAAGTAAATTAGAGTATGTTTATTAAAGTTTTAGAGTATTTTGGCAGGCTATATTCTTGAATCCTTAAATGATTTATTCAAATGGATTGTGACTAAATAAATGAGTAAATATTTAGTAATTTTTATTTGTGTGACTAAATAACTTTTAGTCAATGACCAAATTAGTCATTTATTTACTCATTTATAGTTGAGTTGCAAAAAAATAGTAGAATTTATTCATTTTTAGTTGATGTGACTAAAATTTTTAGTCACATAGTCATTTATTTTCCAAATTCTACTAGCGCTTTTTCACACTTTAATTTGGGAATAATTAAAAATAAAATGAGCCTAATGTTGCCTTAATTTAGTGGTGTAATGTGTTTTACACATTCACATTAAGTTTAGGGCCCAATTTAACTAAATAAACTTAATTGTGCCTTATTTAGGGTGTCGTAAAGTAATTCTTTACACTTTCACACTAATCTAGGGCTTTATTAATTAATTGAGCTTAATTATCCTTAATTATCCCCTTTAATTCAAATCCAAGCCTAATTAATTGCATATTGTGAGGAATAAAACTTGACGTTCATAAATGATATTACACAACACTTAATTTTACAAAGTGTGTGTCCTAGGTTAGTGACCTAGGACCCATTTGCCACCTGGAAAATGGGTCCTCTTTAGGTCCTAGGACCCTATTTTCACATGACATTTCATCTTTCTCAAAGTGTGTCCTAGCTAAGTGAGCAAGGACCCATTTTCCACATGGCGAATGGGTCCTCACTTAGACCTAGGACCCCTCTTGGGATATGTTTTTGGTGGTATTTTAATGATTTCAAATCCTAGATTTGATGTCAACTTGTGTTATTTGAATTTCAATAATTAAGGATAAGATATGTATAAATACAAGATTATTTCACTATGTTTTCACCTAATACTTTCATGAGATCAAGCAATTTTCACAAGAGCATTGATAGAGCATTCAAGAGCATTTCTAAGGCATTCAAGGGTAGATTATAGAAGATTATTGCAGCAATCAAGATTCATTCATCATGTCAAAGGCATAATGCATCATGCATGTTGTTGAGATAATGTGTTGATGTGGCATTGAAGATCAATTCAAGCATATTCAAGGCATTGTTTCTAATCAAGTTTCATGATCAAGATCTATATCCATTGAGGCCACTTCATGTTAAGTTGCAAATTTGATATCCAAGGTTTAATTAAGGTTTTGTGAGTTGTGACATTGCTTTGTTCAATCATCATTCCTTTATGCATTGTTTCATTACAAGGTTTAATTACCAAAATAGGGTTTGACCAAGGCAAACCCCTATTCCCTAAAAAACAAAAAATTTCTCCTCTTTGATGTGTGATTGTAGGTTTTAGACCTTGAAGATCAATTGGAAAGAAAAATTGCAAAAGTTGTTAAAGTTGCTAAGAAAGTTGTCAAATCACAGAAACTGAGCTACATGATTTATTTTTGGCTTTTTGGCAGTGCTCAAGTAGGATCTGGAAGTGCAGACATTGAAGAATAAAACCTAGAAATTGATCTTCCAGAATCCTAGCCAGGACCCATTTGCCATAGGGTGAATGAGTCCTCAGTGAGGCTTGAAAAAACACTTTTTGCAATAGGTACATAGCGTTTGACCTTCTTGAAACTTTCCTTTTTACTAATATTTGGGTTAGGATTGATTTATGTAACTCATTTGCACATTGTAACCCTCATATTGAATGAAGTAGAGTGAAAAAGAGAATTTGTCCTACATTTTGGGGTCACCTTCCCCTTTTTCTTATGTTTCCCTAAATTATCTTACTTTAGTTGATCTATCATATGCAAATTAATTATACATCAAGTGGATTTTAAATCACATTTCATTCATACACATTATATATTTTGATGGTTGTGCTTTATTTCCCTTCATTTTGGTGAACACATAACTTCCATGCCTAGCCTTCAATATTATATATTTTATGTTTATAAGTTTTAGGTTTAAGTGCTCTTATTTTAAATATTATTTTTTATATCTAATTATTTGTTTTGATTTTAGTGCTTTCCTAGTATTTCACCATTAAAATCTCCCTCATTTGTTAAGATAGGTGCTATTATAATTGCTATTCTAAGTTGATTTATGTGGCTCTATGTTCTTTAGAAAGTGTTCTAGGGGACATGAGGGACAAAATATTTATTATTTATTTTCCTATGACAAATTATAATTGCATTCAAGGAGGTGGACCCATTACAGTGGCAGGTAAAGAGCATTTTGGGAGGATATTCCTTTTGGGCCGCCAACTTTGTGAGTGGGGAGAACTTTGGTGTGCATTTCTTTTCATGTTTTGCATGCTCTTGCACAACTGGGTGCCTAGGTTTACATGTTGGTGCATTCTCTTGCATGAAGCCATCAAAGCCATCAAAGAGTTATGGAGCACTCGAGATTGACCAATTCTGATTGGCTAAGGGTTAGGCACCCATGTGAAGGCCATATGATTATTCAATATCTTATACCATGTTTATGGGCTATCCACTAAGGGGGAATGGGTTTTTCCAGGTGGCTTTTCTTGTTATTTTGGGATACCATTTGTTGTATTCTCTCCCACAAAATTCTATATATTAGAGCCTTGAGATTGTGGTTTGTAAGAGTTTGTTTGTAGTTTGTTAGAGCGATGAAGTGTTGCCGAAATACAGAGACAAGTGTTGTATTGTTGCATCTCATTTGAAAATTAATACAAACATTGGATCTCTTTGGGTGTGGAGTTTTTTCCTGCAAGGGCTTCTCCATGTATATCTTGTGTCACTTGTGTTTGATGACTTGTGCTATTGTTGATTTGTTTTCATTTTTGAATTGTTAATCACATAATAAATTATTGGTAATCTTCTAAACACATATTTCAAAATTTCAACCACTTTTTTAAGTTTATATTGTTGCAAGTTTCAGCTTAAATTTCCAACATTTGGTATCAAAGTCAGGTTTTGTTAAGAGAGGGACACCTTCTTTTGAGTGTTGAAGGTTTTTTGGTTGTAGAGGGAGCTTGTGCATTGTGGGTTTTGCAAATTTGTGAAGAAGATTGAAAACCATGGCTTCTACTTCTCGTCTATATATTGAGAAGTTCAATGTAATTGGTTATGAGATGTGGAAGTTGAAGATGGAGGATTTCCTGGAAGAGAGAGATTAGTGGTTGGTAGTTTCAAGTGAAAAGAAACCAGAATCAATGTCTGATGAATATTACAAGAAAATGGACAAGATTAAGGCACATGGAACCATTCAATTGTGTCTTGTAGATTCTGTCCTCCTAAATGTTTTAGATGAATTGATTGCATTCAAGTTGTGGAGGATAGGTGAAATCTATCAAGCTAAAATTTTAACTAATAAGTTGTACCTAAAAAGATGTTTGTATTTTTTGAAATTGAAGGATGGTGATTCTATTGCAGAACATTTGAATGCTTTTAATATGATTATAAGCCAACTTGAATTTTTAGATGTTAATATAGAAGAAGAAGATAAATGTATTTTGTTGCTTTGTTCTTTACCTGAATTTTGGGAAAATCTAATTGTTGCCATAAGTGGTGTTGGTACATAATTGAAGATGGATAGTCTCATTGCTATGCTTCTTTCAAAAGATGTGAGAAGAAATTATATGAATGTGGGCTCTCAAGATGCCTTGCATGTGTGAGGAAGGTCTAAAGAAAAAGGAGGGCCTAAAGGGGACAAAAAGAGAGACAATTCTAAAGGACGTTCTAAAACCCCTGTGAAGAGCAACGTAAAGTGTTGGAATTGTAGTAAGAGAGGACATGTGAAGGAGTGTAGAAACAAGAAAAATATTTCAGATACTTCCATAGAAAATTCCTCAGAAGATGGTGATTTTGATGCTTTGTTTATTTTTGCTAATACTATTACTAATGATGCTTGGCTTATTGATTCTAGTTGCTCCTACCATATGACTCCTCACAAGGAGTGGTTTACTTCATATTCAACTTATGATGCCTGGGAGAAGTTTTCCTTGAAGATAACACCATGAATGAGATTGTTGGTAAGGGAAAGGTAAAGTTGTGTTTCAGTGATGGAAGGGTTAAAACCCTTGATCATGTTTTACATATTCCAAGGCTTGTGAGAAATTTACTTTCAACATCCAAGTTAGATGATTCTAGAATGCATGCAACATTTGACAAGTTTGGTTGCAGGTTGGTAAGGGGGATTTTGGTGATAGCTAAAGGATCTTAGTTTGGGACTTTGTTTAGGATTAATGCTTCAACTTTTTGTAACTCTTCTAATGTAAATGGCACTAAAAATGCATGTATGTTGTGGCACCATAGGTTGGGTTTGGACCAGTGGATGTTGACTCTTTTGGAAAATCTCATTATTATATAACTTTCATTGATGATGTGTCAAGATGCACCTGGATTTATTTTATGCATGCAAAATTTGAGGCTTTCACTAAGTTTAAGGAATTTAAAGGCTTATTTGAGAAGCAAACATATTATAAGATAAGGGTGTTGAGATTTGACAATGGGGTTAAATATTGTTCTAGGGAATTTGATGAGTTCTATAAGCATGTAGGTATTGTTTGGAAAAAGACTACTCCTTATACACCTTAAAAAAATGGGGTAGTAGAAAGAATGAACTGAACCTTGATGGGAAGAGATAGGAGCATGCTGAGTGGTGCTAAGCTTGATAGATGCTTTTGGGTAGAAGCTATAAGTACTGCATGTTGTTTGGATAATAGATCTCCTTGTTCAACTCTTGTTGATAAAACTCCTTATGGAGTGTGGATAGGTAGAAAGCCTTTTGTTTCACATTTAAGGGTCTTTGGTTGTGAGGCTTTTGTTCATGTGCCTCAAGATAAGTATTCTAATTTGGATTAGAAATTAAAAAAATGCATCTTTGTTGGTTACGGTGAGAATGTAAAAGGTTATAAGCTTTGGAATCCACTAAACCATAAAATGGTTTTCTCTAGAGATGTGATTTTTTAGGGAGTTTAGAGCTTACTCGGGTGAAGAAAAACCAAAGGAGAAAGATAAGACAAAAATAGTGCACTTCAAGACAAAGATTGAAAAGCAGGAAGATGCACACACGGAAGAACAATTAGATGGATTAGAGGATGGAGAAGAAGAAGAGGGTTAAGAGAGTTCATATGATGTGTAGGATGACCATGTAGAAGAAGAAGAGCAACAAGAACCCCTTACTCCTACCTTGAGAAGATGCACAAGATAATAGAATTTAGTTGATAGGTATAGCCCATCCAATTTATGTTGTGTATTTTCTTTGTTGAGTACTGAAGATGAACCTAGATCCTACAAGGAGGCTATTTCTTCATAAGAAAATGAGTCTTGGATGTAGGCCATGTAGGACGAGATGATAGCTTTGGATAGTTGTGATACTTCATTATATTATTCATCAAGGTTCAAATTTCTTAGAGGAAAAATCAATAAGAGATGGAGTCAAGATTATGACCCCAACAAATTTTACAAAATTGGCAGTTCTTAATTTTTGGATCTCAACCAAATAGATATTAATTTAGACTTGTGCTTTCATATGCAGATTTCGAAGTAAGAAAATGCACCAATATCTAAGTGTATAATATTTTTCCAAATAACTGATTTTGGTGAGGGCCATGGCCTTGTCCCTCATCTTCCTCCTATTTACTTATTAGCTCCTACCATGAAATTATAGTGTCCACCCAACTTTTTAATCATGATTATTCTTTGCTTTTTCATCCAATCCAATTTGCAAATATTTTTAATTAAATTTATTTGCAATCTTCGACATATGAAAATCAATAAATTTATCAAAGGTATGTAGTTTAATTGGTTTAGTATTATTGGTGAAGGTGATGGTATATTCCTTCTTTAGACTATCCATCAACGTTCAAATTCCTCAAAGGTAAGATAAATAAGGGATGAGGTCAAGATCATGACCCCAACAACTTTGACAAAATGGATACCTCTTAGTTCTTGGCTCTCAACCAAAGAGGTATCAGTTTAGACTCGTTCTTCCATATGAAGGTAGATTTCAAAGTAAGAGAATGTACCAATATCTAAACATATATATTTTTAATATATATAGAAAAGTGTAGAATGACTAACAACAACAATTCCTTTGTTGACACTTATTTTGTCTAAGAACTGTGTATTTGTAAGTGTAACAAAAAGCTCAAGATCATCATTTTCATGTGATTTATGTTAGTGGCCCTTGATGCCCTTCGCTTTTGCCACATTTTTTCCCAAGAAAACTATATGTTGACTCTTTAGCCAACAACATCTCCACTTGTTTGATTTTAATTCCCATTCACTTTGCTTTGATGTTTATAGTGATTTTTAAATTTTATAAACCATTTCATTAATATAATAGATGCAAAGAATAAGAAAACTCCCACCACTATGCACATTTAGGTGAGTATTAATGAATAGACAAAATTGTAATTATCTTGATGTCAAATATCATTATTCTTTAGTATGTTTGTCACCCAAATACTTCATGTGTGAGTTAGCTATTAACTATTCAATACATGTGTGATGTGTATTTAAATAGAATCATTGGAATTAGACTGATGTAAAATAACCCTCCCCCCATGTTGGTGAATAAAGATTGTTTAGATGCACAAGAATGGTGGAAATGAACAGTACAAATTTGTGTTCTTTTCCAAAGAGCTCATCAAGTTTTCCTCTATATGCTTTTTCCTTTTCTTCAACTTCTCCAAGGCAATGCTAAAGTTAGTCACCATGATTTAGTAAATAGATGAAAATATTATAATTTTGAATCATGTAAAATTTTATTTTGTCCATTTGTACCTTATCATTGTGCTTGTCTGAGAAGATAACAAATGACCTATAAATATTCATTTGTCACATTTAAGTTTTTGTAGTATGTTGATAATATTCTAGTCAAAATTTGTTTATAGAACATTTTTCAAGAAACTTTTTTTATTTTTAATTATTTATAGCAATTCAAGATTTGGAAAAAATAGGGATTTGAGTCATAGAGATAGAAATTTCTCATGAATCTAACTTAAAACTCATGAATTAAAAAATGCGTAGTCAAAATATGACTTGAAAACTAAGTGGTATTTTTTAACATATATTAAATCAAATGAAAATGCTTGTCTAAGTAGATTCGATTTTCTAAATTATTTTAAACAAACAAATTTTATGCATATCTTGCAATCATTATAGTCCTGGAAGAGGCTGTCTCTTTGGGGCATTCCATCAAACAACTCATGCCTTTTCTATGCTTTCACATTTTGCATACATGTCTACCAAGGTAGTTGTAACTATAAAATCTGATAAAAAAATCATTCCTTTATCCCTTGATAAATGTCCATACTTTGTTTCAAATATTGAGCCATTTTTGCACTAGGGAAGATGCCCAAAAAAATTGTGGAATTTGGATTTACACCTATTAGTTACATTTTCTTGAAAGTTTTTAATTTTTTATAAAAAAAAACATTTTGTGCATATCCTACAATCATAGCATTCCATGCAAACACATTTCTTTGATAGATTAAATACCAAAAAATTAATTAATCTTATATCAATAAGAAATTGCTAATAGTTTTGTATTGTCCTCTTGATTTTCTAGAACAATACCACAAGTGTGATATTTAAGGGCTCAATTACAACATCCTTGGTGCTAGGTTTGAGAGACAATCCATATACTAAGAAATAACCTCATTCAAAGACTAGAATTATTCAAGACTTAAAGTGATAATTATGTCAAATTTAATTTAAAAAATATGTGGAAAATGGATCAAGTGAATAGTCTAAAAATTAGAATGAAAATCTAGACTTTAATTTTTTATTAATTTATATTTAGGGAATATTAATTTAAAAGCAATCCACATAGTCATGTTTCATTGCATGAATCGTCAATAAGTATTAACATAGATCAATGATGGATGATGACATTTTCCAACAAAGTTTTAAATTTAAAGACATCATGATAATTGTTTTATTTAATAATAGTACAATTGGCAACTCCAACAAAAGTATCATTCAACTTCCACAAAACTCCCTTACCAAATGTTGTAAGGACTTGATTGCAATGAAACTCTTGTTTAAATATCTTATAATTGGATTTTTCATTTTTCCTAACAAGGATTTACATCAACAGGGAGATTTACATATTTAAAAAATTACTATGTAAGAGGAGTTATTCTAATTGCACCATTTTCTAAAATGATCACTATATTTTATAGGATGGAAGTTTCATTCACGAGACTTTGAAAACAAATTAATTCATTTCAAGTTGAAAATTGGGTTAGATTTTATTTCTAATTGTTTTTGATGAAATAGATTTTAATTATTTAATATGATTCTTCTAGGTGATTTTGAATAATGATGAAATAGAATGTAACTAAAAAATAGATAATTTGAATTTTAGTGCCACAAAGTTGTAATAATTATAGAACATAAAGATTATGGAATCAACCATGAAAGACATCAATAATCTCATCACTCTAATTCAATTTCTAATATTTGTTCTTTATTTACAATCATCTATCATAATGCCACATTAATCAAATTTCACATTATGTTTATTTTAAGGTACACAACCTTAACCATCTCATTTATAGTTTAAGCACATATATTATTTATGTCTAAATTATCTTACTTTAGTTGATATATCATATGCAAATCAGTTATATATTAAGTGGATTTTAAATCACATTTCATTGATACACATATTAGATATTTTGATGGTTGTGTTTTATTTCTCTTTATTTTGGCGAACACATAACTTCCATGCCTAGCCTTCAATATTATATTTTTTATGTTTCTATGTTTTATCTTTGAGTGCTCTTATTTTAAATATTATTTTTTATATCTAATTATTTGTTTTAATTTAGTGCTTTCCTAGGGTTTCACCATTAAAATCTCCCTCATTAATTTTTCATCCATTTTCAATTGTTGAGCATTGCTTCTAATTAGCTCTTGTTGTTGACTTCCATTTCTACATGCCTTAAGGATATTAAAATATCATAAGTTTTTATACATATAAAACCATTCAACCTCTCAAAACATCATATACATTAGTAAAAAGAGGGTGTTCCATGTTTTAGGGATACATTAGTTGAAAATGTTGTTATCTTTTCATCCTTCTTAAAACTTGTTTATACTTCTCTTTCAGTGTGGTAGGTAATCACTTCATTTTCTCAAGAGATTCATAATGAATACACTCCTTGCATGACATATGACAACAATGCACCTAATGATAATACTCTTCGACTATTCATGATGAATTAGCCTTATTAAGATCTATAAATAAATATACGAATCATAGTTCATGTGATGATGTTTTACCTAATTGTGATATCCTTCCAACACCTTCTTGTGTGTTGTAATGCCCTTCCTGAAGCACAAGGAAAAACTTGACCGATTTTTTTTTTTTGAAACACAACAACCACAACACCAAGGATACATCAACATGTCAAACTTGCACAATGAGGTGCACACAAGTGTCACATGAACACCACAACACAAAGAACAACAACAAGATGACATAACCATTGCATAATCAAGGTGGGAATAGTGGAAGAATAACCACTTGTGGGATAAATTCACTACAAAGAACAAGAGCGAGAGAGGAGGAACATCTCCAACACGATGATTAGTTACAACACCTAATTGTGTTCCCTTGCAACACAACTCTAGAATAGGATGAGGGAATCATCAACCTCCAATAAAAATATAGACTAGCTTAGCCAACCAATAAAAGGATGAATCTTCACCAAAGGATGTAAACCAAGAGATACTTGTTGCAAGATGGTGTGTCCCTTGGTCTTCCTTGTGTAGTGTGGTGCTTGGGTTCATCACATGGATTAATTGCCTCCTATGGATCTTGTATAAATCTGACGGTTGTATCGGGTATTAACGGGTTGATATTTTGGTGCAACGGTAATCACCAATGTAACAATTGGTATTAGAGCTGAGGTCACAGGTTCAAACCCATCACTTGCATTGGGGGGATTGTTGCAAGATGGTGTGTCCCTTGGTCTTCCTTGTGCAGTGTGACACTTGGGTTCGTGACATGGATTAACCGCCTCCTATGGATCTTGTATAGATCTAGTGGTTGTATCAAACATTAACAAGTAGATCTTTTGGTGTAACGACAACCACCAATGTAACAATACCAACTCTCCACAAACTGGAATGATGATAGCCACTTCCAAACCAACCACACACTTTCCAAGGTGTCCCATGTCAACATGACATCACACAAATGGAAAGATACACAAAATAAAACCCTAAATATGTATGAGGAGTTTTGAGGACACTAAAAAGACCAACCAAGAAGGTTTACCACCTTCCTAAGACTTCACAAGACAAGGTGCACGATCTCCCTAACCCTAGGTTTGCTAAATGACCAACTTTGAAAGAGTGCACACAAAACAAGGAAGGAAAACCCATAATTCCCCAATAAAAACACTTAAGGACAAGTTCAAAACATCAATAGACCCCTAGGACCATGATGAAAAACTTTAATTTACATGGTTTACCCATTCAAGGTCTCAAAACTAAGAGGAACTAACATGTCCTAAAAGTGAGAAAACTTGACTAGGGTTTTGAAGACCTAGTCAATGAAAATAAACACCACAGAAAAAAGAAAGGGTATAAAAATTATTTGAAAAGGGTAGAAGGATTAGAAAACCATTATCTAACCCTATTTAAGAGGTTTTACATTTTTTAAAATGTATGGGAATGAGGCTGCCCCTGCACATAATGAGGCCACCCAAACACAATGAAAATTTTGGGATTTTTGTTAGGAATAATGCATTCAATCCAAAAGCTTATTCCATTTCCTACATAAACCCATGAGAGATAGAAATGTATACAAGTAACCATAATGCATAGATCAAGTAGACAAGCCACAAGATAACACAAGATATACCTTGGGAAAACCCTTAAGAGGGAAAAACCCAACCTCCAAAAGCATTCATACTCCATCATATTATTCAACAATAAAGCAATACAAGAGTTACAATGAATACCTATAAAGCATCAAGCTTCTCCATGCATCCTCATATGTCCAAGCATGAATCCACACATCCCATGCCATGCTTCACATATGCACTCCTTAGAAAGACTCAATAATTACAACCCACTCACCTAGCCAATCTTAACCACTAAACATGTCCTTGATTTTATAAAATCGAGCTCACACAAATATAACCAAGTGGTAAGATAAAACCATGTACCACAAAACCACCAATCCCTTATTTAATATTGGGTACAAAGTTTTCACTTTATTTAATATTTTCCCCAATATTAAATTATTATCACATGTCTCCCACACATTAAATAATAATACAATGTTACAATACAACATAAAGTGGTCCCCAAATAATTACCTACTGTGACTAACCACACTACCTAGGTGCATCACAACTAAATAATTATTTAATTATAACATTATAGTAAATTAATTTATGCAATGGTGTACAACACCATATCTCAACATTATCCCACTTGTTTTATACATTGCATAAGGGATAAATACATGAAATACATCATCATAGCCATACATGAAATCACATTAATCTCCACAATGCTATCGTACTCCATCAAGATACCTACAATAAGAGAAAAGTGACCACCATCTCAAGCAAGAACTCTTCTCATCCTCCAATGTGCCACCTATGGAAGAAAATGAATGTGCCATGGTGAAGATGCACCAATCCAAGAACACAAGCATCAAAGCCAAGTGATAACAAAGGCTCTAAACAAGCTACTGTTAAATGAAAAACCCACATGATCAAAAATAACATCCACAATACATGCTAATACATCCAACCATCCATATCTCCTAGGTATCAAATACATTAGTAAACTTATGCCAAGAATGTATGCGACCCATAAACTGTAATCACAAGCTCCTTGTATTGAACCTATCAATGAAGAAAAAGCATATACAGGAACTCCCATTGTATGGATAATGTCAATGTATATTAAGTCTACCAATCAACACTATATCAAGGTGTGATAAATGATCAATAATGAAGTACCAAGAATAATAAAAATGCTCCACATATAAAACCCAAATAGCTACATAATCTCTAACAACATGTTGCCACTATCCTCCCAAATCATATGAACATGAACCTCTAGGAAGGAATCATGAAGAGAGAAAACCTATAAACCATAACATGTCCTTCCACCAACACCTCAAAAGTGAAATGTTGTGTCAAGTATGATCTCCTAACAACCCCAAATGAGAAGCCTCAACAACACCCAAAACAACACTCAATGTCTTAGATCAAACTAGCATACGAATCAATATAACAATGCTAACATGGATGTAAGCCTCTCTAATCAAGAAGATCAAACTCCAAAGTAACCATTCCCAAACCAAGGAAATCAGCCCATAAAACATATCCTAAAGTACTCATTAATAAATAATATCATAAAATCAAATGCACAAGGAGATAACCATGCCAAACATCCCTCAAAATGAATCCTCCGAAACTAACTATCCATAGCTCAAGATCCATATACATGAAAGATAAAGTAATATAGGCTCATGCTAAACCAAAATCAAATGAGTATCCAAAATCAATCACCATGAATCAACTCATTGACCATGATAAATCAAATTATAAAACATAACACATCTGAAAGAAATAATGGGAAAATACCTCTTAAATGATAAACCAATGAGTAGACCAAGAGTGGGGAATGAGAATGCTCCTCAAGGATAACCAAACCATCATGACTCACCCCAATAACAATCTACTCTATCGGTCCATCATGAACTCACATCCATATCCAGGTGAAAGCTCATTGGTCTTCCTGCTAAAACCTCCAAAGAGTAACCATCTCAAGCAAATGCCTCTAATCACAAGAGAAATCCAAACTCACCCACGTCTCCAAGTATCAATGAGAACCTGTAACCAATCAATACATTCCAAACTCCAAATGCAACATAACATCATCATGAAGTAATCAAGAAAATGATCAATGTACTCAATACAAAGAGAACTACTAATATCAATGTCAAAGATCCAACTGCAGAATCAGGAACCTATCATGACAACATGATCTAACCATCTCCTCCTAGGAGATCACATGCACCAATGCATACATCCTAGTCTCAAGAGAACCTGTATCATGTCAAACCTATAAACCGGTATCAAGAGTAAACCATGACACACTACCAAACACACTCTAAACAAAGAAACCACATCTCCAATCACATGAAGATAACCATCACCAATGATGCATCCATATCACTACCACCAACTCCCACTGAACCGTGATACCGAGCTACACATGAAATCATGACTACCATCTCCATGAAGATCATCTTGGTCTACACACACTCAACAACAATGTCAATAACATACAAGTGAATCTAATTTTTCCAAGCCAAGAAGATACATACAACCACCAACAAACCATTGCAAACCAATCCTACACCACCAAGTCATCACTATCAAAAGATCCCACTAAAAGTATATAGCTAATAAATGTACCAAGCTATCATGACATCATAATCAAACCAAATGCTACAAGTCCCAACAACCAACTAATTAGGTACTCTAACCATCAATCCTCTCATTCCAAAGCAACATACCAATGCACAAATGACCACAAACAAGGCCAACTAATAAAATATGCAACAACAATTAATCAAACCTGGTGGATATAGACAGTCCACATCCAAGTTATCCCACTGCAATTGAATGGGTGATCAATCCATACAACTGCATAACTCATAGATCCAACCACTAAAATATGCAAACTTATCATCACATTAGTAACTTGTAAATTGAGATATCAAAGAAGATAATCCTCTAGACATCAAGACTCAAACACCAAATCAACCACATATATGATTTTCCAGCCATGTCCACAAATGAGTAACCATATTCAAGGAGCCAAATAAACAACAAGAAGATAAGAACAATCTCCTAACACCAAACCATATCACCACCAAGCAACCATATACATGATCATGTCATCCCAATGCATAAATATACCTACATACCATGACACCATAACCATATCCATCATTGTACTTGCACTCAACTATCACCCATACAAGACTCCAAGTCTCCACTCATGTCAAACCATTTCTTCAAAATTGAAGACAACATGTGTACCTATCACCATCAAATTCCAACACTGAGAAACACCTATAAACCTATACTAGGAAGCACCAAATTGATAATCAGCTATACCATCATAAATGTCATATAAAAAACATGTACTCCCTTGAGGTTTTGCCTCTTGATTCATCTAGATGCTCACACAATCGTACCTCGAATTTGAGGCACCTAAAAGTGATCAAACAAGTACAAAACTCATCCAATACCACAAACTAATAAACAATATGAACCACTGTGTAGTACACTACACATGCTCTTCAACGCCTATTCAAAATTGAAAATATGATTTTGTATGCAAAAGTTATGACCAAAACCGTGAAAAGAACATCTGGCTTCCAAGCTTGAAAAATTGATCAAAACGGAAAAATCAAGAAACCAAACCCACACCACTACGTGCTCGGAACCACCTTTCCAATGAGCATAAGAAATTAAAAAACAAACAATGTGGATGAAAGTTATGCACGTTTAAAAAAAATGTTATAAAAGTCCAATTTGGCATATAGGTGGCCTATAGGTGGCACCCAAGCAGCCGGTTGGTGGCACTTGGGTGACAAATCTCAAACTTCTTTTAAATTTAATTTAATTTTCAACCTTTAAAAATCCACCTCCCCCCACTACAAGCCTGACAGGACATTAAACATGGTTTAAAGTGTTTTTTTGAAATCTACAAATAAACTTTAAATGATGGATTGAATTTTCATTTATAAAAATGCAATTTAAAATTTTTAATTCTGTGATGGTTTGAATTTTGTTTAATGGCAATTTTTGCCGATGGGCTGGCTCCCGGCCTCGTTGGCCAACAGACAATACAATTGGCTAGTAGTACTGTCGGTTGCAACCGATAGTACTATCATCAGCAGTATAATTACCGCCAATGGTATTGGGTGGGGTATAGGGTCTACAAACCCCAACCTCCCTGAATTATATATATTTTATTTTATTTTTTGAATTTTCAAAGATTTAATAACAAATCTTTTTTATAATTATTTTGTAGGGTTTTAAAATTAAAAGGGCTGAAAATAATTTTTTGTAGAATTTATTTTCCAACGACGGATTAAATTTTTTTAATAATTTTTTTATGCACATGGGCTATATGACTGAATAGGCCTTTGACTAAAAAAATTGCATTTTTTTTCAACTTCTCTGAAATAGGTCAAATTTTATGTCATTTTTCATATCTTGGGCCTCTTGGATCCAATGGTGAGGTTCATTTTGTCTCAAGAGGTCATCCATGAAATTTCCTCTACAAAACCCTCATATGAAAACTCAAACCAAGAAGCCCTCTTTGACCCAAATTTTGAAAGCTTTAGATTTGCAATAAACCCAACAAATCTTGACAACCCCAAAGCCCAAATCTATAAACAAACACCTACAACATGTGTTCCATATCTTGTAATGTATCAAATCTAACATGCATGTCCATGGCTTCAACTTTGCAAAAATCTCTCAAACTAGGGTTATAAGAAAAAATCCATCAACCATGAAAGCTCTAATACCACTTGTTAGGAAATAATGCATTCAACCCACAAACTTATTCCATTTCCTACATAAACCCATGAGAGATAAAAATGCATACAAGTAACCATAATGTATAGATCAAATAGAAAAGACACAAGATAACACAAGATATACCTTGGGAAAACCCTCAAGATGGAAAAACCTAGCCTCCAAAAGCATCCATACTCCATCATATTATTTAGCAATAAAGCAATACACGAGTTACAATGAATACCTCTGAAGCATCAAGCCTCTCGCATCCTCATGTGTCCAAGAATGAATCCACACATCCTGTGCCATGTTTCACATATGCACTCCTCAAAAAGACTCAATAATGACAACCCACTCACCCAACCAAAACCATGTGCCACAAAACCATGTGAACATAAAACCACTAATCCCTTATTTAATATTGGGTACTAAGTTTTCAATTTATTTAATATTTTCCAAATATTAAATTATTATCACATGTCTCCCACACATTAAATAATAATACAATGTTACAATATAACATAAAGTGGTCCGCAAATAATTACCTAGTGTGACTAACCACACCACCTAGGTGCATCACAACTAAATAATTATTTAATTATAACATTATAATAAATCATTTTATGCAATGATGTACAACATCATATCTCAACAATTTTAACCTTCAAACTAGGATGTCCCACTTTCTACTAGGCTTCCCTAGTATACCAGGCCACCCATTCAACAACCAAAGATCTACAACAAGACGATAGCTTCCCAATAGGTTGGCAAGATCGCTAGCTCTAATACCACTATAACAACCCACTCTAATTTTTTTGAAAATTTTGGAATGTTGAAATGCCTATGCAATGCCTTCAACACTTTTTGATCACCAAGATATTGAATTGGAAAAGGCGAGAGAATATAGTTATTCCAACCATATAACTATTTTAAATTAATGTAAGTATAGAATGATATGGTGACAAACTGACCAAAATACATAGGCAATAGAGCCAGCCTAATCAACATCTCTTTGGTGGATTGTGTAAAATGAAATTCAATCCATTAGAAGAATATCTAAGCTTGAGTTAGACAAAAATGGTAAATAATGTTAGCTTGTTCAATGCCAAAATGGGTTGAATGATATGTTAAAATAAGTGGTAGTAAACCATCCAGTTTCATAATATAGAATGCATATAAATGATCTCTCTGATGGTTTAACCTTCTGAAGTTTATAAAATAGACATGAATGTATACATATTGAATCCTTAAACAATACTACCATATGGGGTTTACAATATTATCATGAAATATATTTCAAGCCAACTTGACATAATATATACTATTGTTATTAATCTAATATAAAAAAATTATTGTAAAATCAAACTACTGCAATATCAAAATGATGCCAAATAACATTGATAAACCAATATAATCATGAACCTAATTGAAGATTACCTCATAAGGATGATGTAAGGTGTTGATGCAAGATTGATATCACTTTGATTACTACTGATAACTACTGGTAACAAAATTATTTACACTACTCACATAATTACAAACATTACTTGGATGCATACCAACACAACCAAACTAATCTTAATGATCTTTATGGCTGTTGCAACACAAAAAATCACTTGTAGACATGTTAGAACAAGATAATCAATCCTAAATTCATAACCAACATGTCCAACACACTAACCAACAAATATGATCTAGTAAACCTCATTAAAGTCACTCCAAAACATCCAAAAAAACACCCTAACACACTATAAGAATATTATGTCAAATTGATAAAAAAAATTAGACATGAACATGTCTAAAAAAGAGATATAATGTTGTTGGTAAAGTAGGTACAACAAGTACACATTCCATAAAAAACTAACCAATGTTCACCTTTTAATGGATTGGCCCTTCAAACCTTAAACATTCTCTTGCAACATATTAAAATTTTCAAAAAAAATGCATCAATTTAACATTTAGCAAAAACTCCTCAAAATACATCAAACATCTCAATATAAAAAAAAAGGAAAATGACTTAGAATTAAGCACAATGCCGATTTTTGAATGAAATCACTCAACCAACTAGGAGAGTTTTCATCCTTGAAACTAGATTCACCAAAGGGTTTTCATGCATACAAAAATAAGGAGAACTCACATTATTTCATCAAAGCAAATGAAATGAGTAAGTAGTAACCCTTCTTCTCAAGACCCAACCTCCTTTTGTAACTTTTTAGAGATGTTTTAGGAAAGAAAATATTTTTTTCTTTTCATTTTTTTTTGAAATTTTTTTTTGTCATTTTTTTGTTGTTTTTCCAAAAAAGTCCTTTTACTTTTTCATAGTTTTTTTTTTTGAAAAAATAATTTCCTTTAATAAAATAAAGTGAATTTTTCAAGAAATTTTAATTAAATATCTCTTTCAATGTCACTTTTAAATAATAACCTTTAAGTCACATATACCCCATGCCTAGTACTAAAACTTTTAGGTCATCTTTTAGAAACACTTTATGAAATAAGCCACCCCTCTTTAAAATAAATAAATAAATAAACATAAGTTGTCTTTATAATATAAAGTCACCTTAGAAAAACTTAAATTATTTATTTAATTACTTTTATCTACACATCCTAAGGTCTTAGGAAGGTTGGAGCCTCTGAAGATATTGGAAATCTCCTAGATCCATGGAATGCTCCTTGAATGTTGAAACTACAACTAGAAAGAGCCATTGGAATCCTCTCGGTCTCTTGAACTCACTACCATTATGAAAATTTATTTTTGATTAAGTTAACGTTCTACAAGAATCTTGGAATTTTTTTTGATAGTTTGCAAATTGATATCAAAACATTAAGTTTTAGATCAGCCCATGGGGCTATAAAAGAATAAATAAATGGAGGAGACCACGTAGGGTCTTGATTCAACTTAATCAAATAAAGTATAAAGTTTATAATAACATAATGAAGATATTGCTACTAAACAAATCCAAATTATAGCTATACAAAACCATACATCTTTAAACAAAAGATATAAAAAAAATAGAAATAAAACATGGATACAAAACATGGTGAACCAAAGATTTTTGGGAATAAGGTTTATAGGCTACTCTTGCACTCTTAGGATGTTTCACCTAAAAGAAGAGAGATAAACCTCATGAAAAATCAATTTGGTTCACTCGAATTAGTGGATGTATGATGTTATTTAGACTAAATGAGATGATCTAAATGCAACTAATCTAAGTAATTGACTGATTATGAATGCAAAACCTAAGATATATGCAATGTTTGAAAACACAATGTGATATGTAAGCATGAACTAAAAGATGAACAAATTCAAAATAGAAATGAAGAAGGATGAATCAAAGTGCACCTGGGAAAAGAATGAAGAATCTGGAGTGTCTTGAATGCTAACAAAAATCACTGAAAATCACCAGTGACTCATTCACCACTGATGGCGAATCAGTCCTGCTTCTGATGAAAACTTCTGAAAATAGGTTTCTAAATGTTAGGATCCGAAATCTAAAAAAATCTAGTTTTCCAGTCTTAAGGTGGGGCTCATTCACCATTGATGACAAATCAGTCCTCTCCCAAATTTATGTGAAATTAGGGACCAATTCTATAGCACCAGATTTGAGCTTTTCTTCTTATTGGGTTGATGGAGTCAAATCTGTAGAAAACAAATAGTAGGTTGTCTCCAAGCTTGAAATAGGTTGTAGTTGACTTGAAACACTTTGTTGACTTCTTTTCCACCTTTCAACACCTAATTTCTTGATAAATCTGCATACACAAGTCTGTAAACACACATACAAAAGGGGAAAAATGGTTAAGGGTTAGGATATAGGGATTTTCCTTGGTCAAATCCCACTTTGGTAATCAAACCTTAATGAAGAAATGAGATGAAATGAACAAGGAAAGATGAATAAACAACATGAAAATGTCCTAAACTCACTAACCTTGTTGAAGAAATCTGAAGATATATCAATGGCTGCTCCAAGATACTTGATTGATGCTTGATTGAATGATGTAAAGTGTTCAAATGTGATTTGAATTCTTAGTGAATGAAAAGATTGCTTGAATGAATTGGGAGATGTAAAATGAGGACAAAAACACATGTTTATACACACTTGTGCCTTAGTAACCTGATGATACCTCATCATAGGCTGACATAAGGTAATTTTGAATAAAAATCCAAAAGAAAATTTGAAATATCTTGAATTTGGAGCCAAGAGGGAATAATTCGCCACCCATGGCGAATGGGTCCCACCTTGGACTTGAAAGTGGGTGTCAAGAATTATCTTGCATTTAATGTTGTTTGTCGGGTTTACATTCAAAAACACACTTAATTAAGCCTTATGAGTGCATAAAGGGGTCAAATAAAGCATAAGAAAGGTGTAAATAGTGAAATTAAGCTTATAAAAGTGTGAAATATTGTTACAAGACTTTACAACACTTCAAAATAGGACTTGATAAGTGATGAAAATGTGATTTCTAGGTGAATTTTAATGAATAGAGTCTAGAAAAGTGTAGAAATGTTTTACAACACTTCACAAGATGACATAATTTGAATTTTAAGGACCTAATGTGAATATTAAAGCCACATTACGACATTAAATCAAAGAAAAATGGACCAAGCATCATAAAGAAAGACCTAAAATACCATTAAAATGTCAAAGGGCCATTTTTCTATGGCACATTTAGCCCCCACTTTAGTGAGAGGATGGACTTGCTTCAAACTCACACTAAAGTAGCCATGCATATTGAGAGAGAGGTCCCAATGCACTTATGTTAGCAAGATGGAATGAAAATGATCAAGAGGGATGATCAAGCTGATAGGATGAAGATCCCATGGAAAACTAAACATAAGAACAAAGGAACACACATGTGGATTAGAAGAAGAAAAGGGAGAATTGGATTGATCTTGGATCGTGTGTCCAACTAGTTGTGGATTAGATCTAGTTTGTTTGTGAGAAAAAGAGAATTTACACTCACTCTGGGGTGACAGAACTCATGGCAGTCCGTCAGGTGAGAAAAACCAAAAAGGTAAGATACATACTCTAGTTGGTATGCACTCACAAACACATAGGTGGCTATGGGGAAATTTGTGCCACTGAATGGGCTTCACGCTCAACCATATCAATGTTATAACTCTTGATAACTTTAACAAGGTGCCACAAGGGAAAATGTCAGTTCGTGCTTCATGAGACAAGCAAATATTTGTATGCTTAGAACCCATGAACAAAGATCAAGGTACCACAAACATGCAAGTTGCGTTATGCAAGGTGGAAAAAATGTAAAATGCAACAATGTAACATGTAAAATGTAAAAGATGTTCAAAGGAGTTTTGTTAAGTTCATGCAAGGTCTATCACTTAGGGAACATTGTGTCTAACATCTCCAAGAGAGGATTGATCAAAGAATAAAATATTCACAACTTAGGGGATGCAGTGCATCACATCAGGCCACTAAGAGGAATGCAATATGCTAAGATAGATCACACTTATGAAGGAAATCACACCCAATGTCATCCACAAAGTGACAAACACATTGTATGAAGTGACAAGGCTGCACTAAGAACCAAAAATGCAAATGAAATGATGCCAATGTATGCTCCCCACTTTAAAGGAATTGCTACAGACTGTTATGTGAGCAATTACATTAAAGTAGCAAGGGAAAAAAAAGAAAAAAAGAAAACAAGACATGAGAACCAACTTGAAAAGCCTCTATGCCAAGTCATATGTTTCTAAGTTAGGCTACGCCATGTAAATGAAAAAGAGAACAAAAGAAAAGGGAGTTTCCCCCTAGAAAGGAACACACTAAACACACAAGGGATCTATGGATTTGGGTTTAGTATGTTTTCTGCTGCAATGTTTTGATTAAAGAGTTCAAAACTATCATCATTCCACAAATACATAGAACTGGAAGAATGACACAAAGAGAGCGAAAATAAAAGAAAAATAAAGTCTGTTTTGGGTCAACATGGAAGAGACATTTCGGTCTCAACGCTTTGCATCATCCCCGAAAGGGAAACACAAGCGAAAAGAAAATGAAAGAAAAAGAAAAGGAAAAGCTTTTGGGTCAACATGAAGGAGACATTTCAGTCTCAATGCCTTGCATCATCCCCAAAAGGAAAAAAAAATAGAAAAGGAAAATGACCTTTTGGATCAACATGGAAGAGACATAGGGCATCTCAATGCTTTGTGTCATCCCTAAAAGGAGAAACAATAAACACAATTGAAAAAGGCAATGCACAACATATAGAAGAATAAAGGTAAAAATAGAGGAAGTGTACAAAGAGAGAGAGCATCAAACACATGTTATGGGGGAACACAATACACACATAAAATCACACCAAAGAAAAAGAAAAAGGAAATCGAATACAACAGGCTAGTAAGGCGAATAAGTCAATCATCTAACAAGTCATCCACCTCCCAATCATGTTCAGTGTATTGCGAGGGCGGTTGGCTATCCAAAGGTAGAATTGCAAGTGTCGAACTAGGAGATGTACCAGGTTCTTCACTTGGAATAGAAGATTTATCATTTAATCTCATCGTAGATGAAAATAAAGAGTTCAAATTGTTATGCACTTCTTCATCTATTTTTTGTGATCTCCTCGTCATCATCATCATCAAGATTGATTATGATAGGAGGACGAAGGGTTATTTCCAAGGAAGGATGTATCAAAAGTTGTGGTTGTTGGATCGATTCATTTTGTTGTGAGGGTTGGACTGTATTATCTTGTGGTGGGTCAAGAGGAAGAGGGTGATCATCTATTCCTTCTGTCAAAGGTGAAGGTTAGTTTTCTTTGTTTTCTTCCATTCGATATTGATGAGCAAGGAGACGACGATGACGCCTACGTTCCCTAGCACCGTGGTTTCATTTTATTTTATTTTGAAGTTGTTGAGGCGTAAGAGTAGGTTGATCCATCATAGGTTCCTTTTCTTCCAGAGGGGTAAGAACGGAAGAAACTGAAGAAGACTAGTCAATCACTTTCTCTTTAGCTTTATACACTTGTTTAATGCGAGGAGGCATGACATGATTGTTTTCATTTTCTCTTGGGAATTTAAATGATGGAGGGGAAGTGTCTATGGTTGGGTGCTCATGAGGTTGGATTGTTTTTTCAATGTCGGACTTAGGCTAGAGCATGGTTTCATCTAGGACAGGAGGAGTGGAAGTGGATGGGGAAATGTTACGAAGAGAAAATTCAGCTATGCGTTTGGATTTGAACTTTTGATATGTTATGAAAAAGAAGTCCTTTCGAGGGGTGATGGGTTCCATAGGTTTAGGCCAAAAGGATTCTAAGGAGAAATTAACTTTAGAGGATAATGGATTAAAGCCACTATGGTTTATGGTAAATATTTCATTGTCATGTGGAAACTTCAAACATTTATGAACAACTAACGGGACCACTTTCATCGAGTGGAGCCAAGGATGACCCAACCGTAGACGAAATTGGTTTGATTTTGGAATGATAGAAAATGTTACCTCCAAAGTTTTGGGTCCTATCTGTAATTGGAGTATGATTGATCCAATCGTAGGGCACACAAAACTAATATGGGTTTTAATCTATGCAGTTGGTTTGTTATAATCATCTTGATAGAGATCGTGTAATACTAAAAACTCTTTCGTGATCACATTCTCGCCACAGGTGAGATCTATTAATATCCCATTAGTGGGCTTATCATCGATTCTATCGGCTATGTAAAGAGGACCATCAAGAAGCTTTTTAAGTATATCATGAGAAGAAAAATTAATATCAAGATATTTGTTGGTTGGGCCCTTACGAGGGACAATGTCTATCGTACCCACAAGTTCATCCATAGGATTAATATGGGTAACATTTGGAGTAAGATCAGGTTGTTTAGTATTTGTATCAAAATTCATTACATTAGTGTTTGAAGGTTCACTAGCCTTGACAAATGAAACATTGTGTTTAGGCATAGGGTTGGTAAAAAATTGTAAATTTTTGTTAGGGGATGCAACAGACTTATTGCCTTGATCATTGACACCTGCAATGGACAAACAACTAGAATCAATGAGGTCTTGAACTAAGTGTTTGAGACGCTTACATTGTTTGGCGTCATGTCCATTTTGGTGATGAAAATGAAAATAAGCATTAGGTTTAAAGGTGGGTGGTAAAGGATTGGTGGTATCAAGTGGTTTAACGTTAGGAAAAGTGATCATTTCTTGCTGGAGCAATTGGTTCATTGTGTTATGGAGGGTATTAGGTAAGGGATTAAATTGTCTCTTCAGGTCCCCATAGGTAAAGGGTACTGATGCTTTAACAACTGCCACTTGACTCTGAATAGGTTGGGTTGGTTGTGGAGAAGGTAGATTGAACTGTAAAAAGCCTCTATTTGGTTTTCTAAAGTTTTGTGCATTTTTTTGGTTGGTTTGCTCAAACTTCTCAACTCAGTTAGAAGTGGACCTTGAATCATGACTAGAAATCGAGTTGTGATAATCACAAAGGGTCATGTATAGATGCATGAACGAAGGTAATTTCATTATAGTTAACTTATCCTGAAGGTGAGTGTGCAAGTTTTCAATAAACATCTTTTGCAGATGTGAATCAAGAATCTTGACATCAATTTGAGCATATAATGACTGATATCGTGAAATGAAATCAGTTACTTTTTCATCTGCATTTTGTTTACATTGCTTTAAATCATCCATTATATTTTTAAGAGTCATATGGACTTGGAAATAACTTATGAAGGCATCCACAAGTTCGTTGAACGATCAGATTGAATGATTGGGTAATTTTGAAAACCACTCCAATGCAGTGTCCTTCAAGGTCCTAGGAAAAATATTGGCTAACAGCTTATCATCGAGGAAAGAGTCATTGCACAAGGTTATATAAGCATTGACATGATTAGTAGGGTCTCCTTTTCCTCCATATTTCTCAAACCTAGGCATTTCAATTCCTTGTGGCATTTGTGTGCATAAGATCTCTAAGGATAATGGACTCCTATGAACGTGATATGTGGGTGGAGCATTTTGACTTTGGCTAATGGTGGTGATTTGTTGTTGCATGGATGAAACTATGTTAAAGAGTTTTGTAATGATGGGATCGGTGTAAGTGGTATGAGGTGGAAGGGAAAATGATGATGGAGTGTATGTAATGTTAGGGGAAGTGA
Organism: Sequoia sempervirens; assembly: GCA_007258455.2. NCBI lineage: Eukaryota > Viridiplantae > Streptophyta > Pinopsida > Cupressales > Cupressaceae > Sequoia > Sequoia sempervirens. The sequence continues at coordinate 72,151 of VDFB02347291.1, forward strand.
AAGGGACACTACTGTATTTGACTACAAATTCTGACGAATGTTTGGTGACATATCAACAAAATATTGTTGACTGATTTAAATTTTGTCGCTTTAATGACCAATTTTTATATGTCAAAACCATGACCTAACATTGTTAGTCAGCGCCACGGAAAATGTTGACAGTGTCTGTTGCAAAATCAATGTAACTTTGTCCATCTATCAATGCAAAAAATCACAAAACATTGCAAAATGCCCATTTGAAATCGTCAAAAAAACACCAAATGTTTGTCCATTTTCCGACGAGGTGGAGCACACCGTCATTTCCATTACGACGAAAACTACGTTGCATGTACAACAACCTCATCATAAATTTTTGTGGTTTGTCGGGCGTTCGTCGAAATTGCAATGAAACCCTGCAGTTTAATTTTTTTTTTTATTGAAAAGTGCATTACCTTATTGAGCCTCTCTTTGTTTTGAGGAGAGTTTAATATTCTCTACTTAACAGGGCTAACCATGTGACAGTGGAAGCTCATTTTCCCCCTCCCCCCCCCTCACATCACTTTAAATTCCCCATACCCGATCATATAACATTAATCATTCATTCATCCCTCAATAACATATAACATTCATTCATTCATCCATTAATAACATATAGCATTCATTCATTAACATATAACATTCATTCATTAACATATAACATTCATTCTTTCAGTTTTTACATATTATCAAAAATGTGATTGTCATAATATGATTACAATCACTTTTTTTTTCCCTTTTTGTAGCTAAAAAAAGAAGTGGAGTATCGTTTTCTAAATCATTTGTCCCCCCTTCAGTTTTTCTTCCCTCTGATCATGATCTTAATGTAATCCTAGTCATGTACTCACAATGTGGAGGCCACTGCAATGGGGGGTCTGCTGCAATAACAAAGAAATGTTAAATTGATATGTTTTATTATTATTGTTACAAGTATTTCATTAATTAAAAGAACATTAGAGTGGTGCTCTTTACTTGATGGGGCCACATCATGTTCCTGATCTTGTCTTATAGCCTCATGCTCAACATGCTGAACACCCTCTAAATCCTCTAGAGTTGAAACAGGAAAGGTTACATTAATTAATACACCAATTGCAATTAAATATGTTTAAAAGAACATTAGAGTGGTCCTCTTTACCTGATGGGGCCACATCATGTTCCTGATCTTGTCTAGCCTGATCATGCTCAACATGTTGATCACACTCTACATGCTCTAAAGTTGAAACACGGAAGGTTACATTAATTAATACACCAATTGCAATTAAAGATGTTTACTTGTATTAATCCATACTACATTTTGTCTAGCACATGGATACATCTAGTACTGAGACGCACACCATGACCTTCATCTGTAGGTTGTGCTCCACGCTCACTAGGCTACATTCCAATGTCATGTGCAGTATTATCATTGCTTGCCTGTTTAAAACAAATAGGCACATAATTACTTTATGGTGGAAATTTATATTGAATAGATTGCACAAGTATTCAATTTTAAATAAACTTCATTTAGTTTATTTACCTACATGTTGGATGTAGTGGAAGCTTGTGTTTGCCCAGTCAAGAGTCTTAGGCATTCAACCATGACTCTATAGCCTTGCTAGAAGGAAATCTTTAGGTCCTCTTCTGTGGGCACTCTGTTGAATTCAGAGCCTTGCATTTTTGCATAAGATCATGAATTTTTCTTCTATGGTATGATAAAACCAAAATTGTTTGTAATTTATTATTTGGATGCAATATTTCATTTATTGGTACTTACAATTCATGCGGCTAATTTCATATAACCACCAGAGCCAAGTTTGTGATGCCCGTGTTTTTCTAGTCTTTCCTTTGTTTCCTTCGATGTGTCGGGAAACCTATGAAAAGTTTGAAATACATTAGATTATGTAAAAAGAAAGAGTAATTAGTATATAATTACATTGTTGATAGTATCACATACCTTCCTTGGCTTGGTGGTTTCTTTCCTTTTTTCTTTTCAACCTTCTCCTTTCCATCCGACACCAAGTCATTCCACTCCCTCTTCGAAATCATGGGGGGATGCTCATACTTTTTGTTATTATCTAAATGTGACCTATATTGGTCCCTCACATACTTTAGATAGGTACCAACTTTCTTAAGGACCTTGGTTCGGTTGAATGTGTTATCACCAAACAACACAACTAAACGGTTAATGAGCTCATCTTTTAAATCTTGATTTTGGGCATTCCATTGCATACGTATGGTGGGCCCGAAGATCTCCAATGTAATATCATTTAGATGTTTATAAAAAACATCATTTATTGCAAAATGATCATGGGATCATTAGTCTAAAAAGAGTGATCAATAAGTAAATTTCAATTGGATTATATATAATAATAATTAAAACATTTTAAAGTACCTAGGACCTTCTCTATCTTTATGGGAATGAAATCCTCACTCACCACAAATGTGATCGGAAATGTTCTCGTACTAGTGATATGTGAAGATCCAGGAAATGCTGCTAAAACATCACCAATACTAGTAGCCTCTGCATCCCCAGATACATGTCCTGAGGCATGTTCTAGCATGTGTTTGCTGCCAGAGGGTGCACTACCTGATGCCTACATGCTATGTGTTTCTGACATTTTAGTCAACAATATAGGCATGGATGATGGGGTTGGATGATGTGATGTATGCGTAGGAAGATCAAGATTGACACTTGTACCAACCCCTACTCCCTGGGCAACACTTGCAGTACCCTGATCATGGCCAACAACATCATGAGGATGCAAAAAATCCTGTAAAAACAACACATATTTTAGTTCATGACATAAAAGAGTACAAAATATAAAACCATGAATGAACTTATGTTATAATTAAAGATCTCATGACAACTTACTTGCAAGTTATGTGCTCTCTTAGTCAATATTTTAACCCTTTCTCTTATCTCATCTGTTTGAGGCACTATGAATAACAACTGAAGGATTTCTTCATTGCATTTTTTTGGGTCTTCCTTATCATATCCAGAGGGTTTGCAGAATATGTGATTTCATCATTGCATAATAGTGATTGCACCTCCCTATGGATGCTCTCCTCTACTACTGGTGCCTTTCCCCGATCATCCGATTTTGACAAGAATATTAAAAACATTATCAAAATTAACCCAATAAAACTTATGAAAAAAACATAATATTAAAAAAATTTGCTCGTATCTAATTTGTACAATTAGAATGAGGTAAACCTATCGAGTAGAAGTGCTTGAACATGCATTGCGATCTATGCTCTAGGCTAGAGCCTTCCCCCTACGATCAATGTCCTGCTATGACAAAAATTAAATATAAAAAAACATTATCGAAATGAGACCAATAGACTTACGAAAAAAAACATAATAATAAAATGGTATATTGGAGTCATTAATTGGAGGTTGGGTAAAATGGTATATAGTACGTACCACCCCCATAGTAACCGTGTTTGTATCTATGTGATTCAAATTGTAATCGATTAGCAACTCTTCCCCTGCAGTTATTGATTTTATCGCACATACGAATACACGGTTTCCCTCGCGGGCCTCAAATATGCAATTGGGTTGCTTATTTGTTGACCCAGGCCATGTACTATTTATAAACCCTGCAATATTCCCTGATGATTTTGGCCTTCCATCAATGTACATAGTCACTCCTTTATTTTGATCCTTATCTTTTAGCTATATATAATTTGCTGATAGTACATACCTACACATACTTCGTGTATATCGAACCAGCTACATCCAATCTTTGTAACTATAACAGGGTCCGACATACTCCATAAATTCAGTAACTTTTTCGTAACATACCTTTATGCTGTCCATGCAAAATAGGCCCAAACCATGTAATGACAATGGTGATATGCAATATATCCTCTCATTGACACAAAAATTAGTGTTTATTGGAGGAAGTTCCTTGGGTACCCATTGTTTCCATAGATGTTTGTACCTCAAGGGAACTTCGATGTCACCTATGATGATATCATCATAAGAATATGACCCCCCTTTAGCAAGAAAAAATTCCATGCGTTTATGAAATTTTCTTCCAATCTTTTGACCTCTAGTTGATCTCCCTCTTTTAGACCTACTACATGTCTCACTTTCCTCTTCTCTTCCTGAATTTCCCTTGCTCGAGGAAGACATATCTGAAAAATACCTATTTGGTGGTACCTACACTCATAAGGATGTAGGATGAAGTTCTTTCATGGTGATGTGATCCGAAGGTATGGGGTTGGAGGATTAAAAACCAAGGTTGTCACTACTAGTCAAATGCATGTGGAGGTAACAATAGTTGTGGATGTATCAATAAACCTTGTAAGGGTCTGATGATTAGAGATCACTTGGTAAGCATCAAAATGGTTTGTAGGGTCACCAACCTTGTGTTTTGAAGCCTTGGGTTTTGGGAACATCTAGAGAAGTCATTGTCTTGTTTCTTGGAGGTTGATTGGGTTAGTTGGTGGAAGGTTGCTATTAATTTTTGTACCTGTCTATGAAATTTTTTGGACCACCTTCCTCAAAGACAATAGTCCCTCTGAGGTAGTACTGGTGTCTGGTTAGTTATTCTATGAAATTTTTTGGACTGCCTTTCATGTGAAATATCCCCTCATGCAAGCATCCTTTCAATCTATTTCTAAATGGATAGACCCCTTGCCTTTAATGATTAAGCTCCACAGGTTTCTACCCCTATGGTTTTTTGGGTCCCCCAAATAAAATTATAAAAGATGGGCCCTACTCAGAAGAACCCCAAAATGTATCAGAGTTTCTTTCTTTCTTAAGAATCTAGTTAAAGAGGCTAATTGGGTCCCTCCCTATCTAGCATTCCTTCACCATTTTCCAGACACCCACAACATCTTCAAACCATTTATACTCTTCTAGAACTTGAAAAAAAAAGTCTAATTTCATTAGTGTTCTCTTTTGGGCTTTCCCTAGTGTTGGCATCTGTACTGTTCTTTTGGAGGTTTTGTTGAGTTAGTGAAATATTCAGAAGTTTTTAATGGATCCTTGTCTTTTTTTCATCTCTTGTACTAGTGCAGGAGCACCTTGGCATAATTAGGCCTCTATGAAGCAATGTTTTGAAATTTGATTCAATGTTATTGTTCCTACTTTGTAAATCATGTTATTAGAGTCATGTTTCATATATTTGAGGTCATGTTGAGGTCATTTGGTGTTTATTAAGTCCAAAAGTGCAAAAATGAAAACAATGTAAAAAGTTGTCAACTTAATAAAAAAGGAAATATTAAGAGATGAAAAGTCATTAGGGTCAGTTAGAGGCAGTTAGAAGGCTAAAAGTTAGTTTTTTTTCCTTTAAAAGGCTCTTGTATCTTTTAGAACTTTGAGGGTGGTTGAATAAAGAATAAGTTCAAGAAAAATCTCTGATTTTTAATCATTTTTCTTTAGAAATCTTGCATTTCGAGGCATTGTACGGAATTGTACGACCTTGAAGGCATGGTAGAATGGTTGGATATGGTAATAATTTTAATCACCTTCTTATTACATCAAATTTCATGCATTTTAGTTAAGATTTATGTGAGTTATTGTGGATTTACTTCAGACTTCTAAAACCCTCAGTTAGGGTAAGTAGAGACATAAATAATTATGTTTCTCCTTTATTAATTGGTGGAATCTTTTGGTTTCTTGTGAGGTTATCCTACTATGAATTATTTCATGTTTAAGTGGATTTAGGGAAAAAACATAAAGATAAGATGCGAGGGAATGAAGTTTCTTGACTGAAAAACTATGTGTATAGTATGTGAACATAGTAGTTATGAAGGTTAAGCCCTTAGGGTTTTGTGAAAATACTTTGTAAACGGACTTTGATGCTTTGAAGAGCATATACCAGTCAAACTAAACATGTACCAAGCACTGGAAAAGTGTACTTTGGTCAGGTGTTAGTAAAGCAACAAACCCTTATGCAAATCAAGCCTAATTAGGCCTAAATCTGTCTGAGACAACAATATTTGAAGCTTGTGTTGTAAAAGTTTTGATACCCATTTTGAATTTTTTTTAGATCTAAAAGGAGGGAATTGAAAATTGTGGATAAACTTGTGTAATAGTGCTTATATTGTGAATGAAGCCCTCACAAATAGGTTGGCAGACCTACAAGCGTTGCAAAGAGGGTATGAAGGAACCAGTGACATTAAGAACTTTAAGGGATTTTGATGATTAAGTGTGAGTTCTTGGTTATTTTGGTTAAGAGATTACCAAGGTATAATTTGATCTCATTTGATATAAGGTTTGGTGTAAGCATGAAGTTAAAAAGTCCATTGCTTTGACTGATTTGTCTAATAATAGCCCTGTTTTGGAGACTAAAATGAAAGTATAGTATATGATTTTGTTAAATTGTCAAGAATAAAGGATGGGAGATGGTTTAAATATGTTTGAAGTGAAATGGAATGGAAATTGTGTGGTCTATACTAGCCTAAATACTGTTTTGGGTCAAATTACTTTATGTTGAGTTGAAATTGTGAAGTTTAGGACAGTCATAAAGAGAGTTAATGGTAAAATGAAAGGGTAGACTGGGTAGTTGTTTTTTTTTATCAAGATGAAGTTGAATAAGGTGTTTGAAGGTCTGGTAATGGTTTGGAACTCTAAAGAAAAAGTTGAGTGTTTGTGTTGAGTTTTGTGAAGGGAAATATAGTTGAATAAGTGTGTCAAAAGAAGGAAAGTTCAAGATTGTTTGTGGCTTCTCAAATGAGATTGTGTGAGTTTGTTTCCTTCCTCTGACTCTACATCATGTACTTCTATATGTTCTTTTATGGACATGAACTAGGCATTTTTCATTGCACTCATAGACCATGTATTGTTTTCTGTCCCTTTGATCATTTGTGGACTTCAATATGTAAATTTATTTCATCGAAGTTTAGAAATTTGAACCCTAGTGAGCTTCGTGTGCTGTTATGTGATGGGAATTCCTTTCAATCTTATAGTAGAAAAAATATGCTAAGACAAATACAAAAACTGTAGTTCACAGGCCAAAAATGGCCACCCAACTGATTGAACATCTTAAAGTTTGGTTGTTCAAACTAACTAGACACTAGTACTAGGTAGTACTTGGGTTTTTCAATGGGACATTGGCTCGAATTGACCAAAATATAGCATGCAACACCTTGATGGGAAAAAACAGAGTCTAAATCACTATACTTGCAACAAGATTTCTAAATGTGGGGGAAAATCACTTACAGTCATTGTCCCTTGGTCGATTTTCCCTTTCTGAGTGCCCTCACCTCTTGCTTTGTTTTTCCTCTTGCCAAATGGTTCCTAGTGTTCCTCCTTGACTCAATTTCCTTGCAACACTTGTCCAGTGAAGTCGCACAACTCTCCACTTAGGGGCTGGATGTAGTGGTTCTCGGTGCAACTCTCCAGTTAGGGTCTCGGTGCAATATGCTATGTCATGCTCCTATGCGTGCGGGGCCAAAATTCAAAATATATGGTTTATATATATTCTATGTCAACATATAGTTTATATACAAAATATATATGCTATGTCAACATATAGTTTATTTTATTTTCTACAAAATATAATTTTTGTATGGTGGCTTGTTGAGCTTATATAGTTGGTTTTCTCTTTCTTTATAATTTTTGATGATTTATTTCCTATGACATGATTGAATATTATCTACAGTCCTAGTGATTGTTACAAAGGCTTATGATATGTGATGTTTAATCATGATGGATGTATAAGAATCAGTGATTGAAATACTACTTGACTAAAGATTGAGCTATCTGATATTTTGTCATTTAAACATCATGGAAGAAATGCTTGCAATCAATGTCTTATTAATGTAGCCTACAAGGTTTCTTTTCCTAGTTTTTTTTGGTCCTATTCTTATTATGACTTATTTTTTTACATTGGTCTATTACAATAATGGGGAGCATATCTAGTGAATCGATTCTTTTAGTCTCTTTGATTCTTATCCTTGTGCATAACAAGTTTTCTTATATCCTATGATTCATTTATTGTTGGTTTAAAACACTCATTACAACTAACATGGATATGAATCATGATGTGGATGTGAGAAGGGATTGTTGAATATCAAGGAATGGTTTAAGAAAGTACTCCTTAATCCAAATTAGTCATTTTCTTGTCATGGAATGTGTTAAGAGACTTTAAAATTAATATATTCAATCTAGTTAATATTGACACATCTAAAGCATGCCAAAGGCACTTCAGAGATATGCTATGACATAAAGAATATTGTTAAGGTGATGTCAAGTCTTGATCCATTAGGGTAGGAAAACATTGATGCATTGGTACAAAAGGTTCCATTCAACTTGGAGGAAATGGATAATTACCTAAGGGGCTAATGTGAGATTGGACCGAGTTTATATTATGATACAAATATCTTGGGAAAAGGGATGATGAAATGGTTAAGTATGGGAAATTGTAGAGATAGATATAACACCAAGGGAAGAACACTAGAACTAATTTTAGCACTATGGATTAATCCAAGACTCAAAATTCCACTAAGAGGCATCCCTTACCTCTTAAATTAATTCCATAGGTGGGTTTATCCTCCAATATAGTGCCATTGGTTAGCTTATCATGTGAACTTCCGCTATAAGTAGGATTACCATACACTTTCATAACATGCATGTGTGGTTTCAAACGGTTTATACGTTCTTGTGAATTTGAAAGAAAGGCATGTTTTGACTTTTCCAATAGGTGTTAGGGGTTAATTTGACTTGGTTTTAGCATTAGAGTGACAAACCTTGTGGTTTAGGTTCCATAAACAAAATATACTCATTTTTTTAGCTTCCTATTATCATCTTTATATTCAATGATCTTTTTAAAGATCATCTAAATATTCATTGCTAATGAAAATGCACAAACTAATTTGTAATAGATCCAAGGTGAGGCTCAGAGAGCCTCTTCTTTTGAAACCATTAACCAAAGAAATGCTAAGAACAATATATCAAAGAGACGAAGAATAAGGCAACTTGTATTATTAGGAAGGATGAGATGCCTTTATATAGCATGACCTCATGTTTGAGTCTTGAAACCCTATCATATCATCAACACATGCATCTAGGCTAACCATATCAAGTTTCGCTCCATACAAGCACAAATTGAAAAAATTTCAACGTTGGCCCCATTCACATGTCACTATGCGGGGTCAACATGAGGAAACACTAAATTTTTGGGAATGAAATAACCAAAGATATGATCAAATAATATCTAATCATAAATAGTCGTAGAGTAATTAGGATTTGATCATATCAAAATTTCTAGGAGAGCTACAATAGTTGTAACATCATGAATTAACAACATTAAAAAGTACATCATGAATTAATCATGTAATGGCATAAAAATTAAAAACATCATGAATTAATTATGTAACCATATAAGTCAAATATAATTCTATCAATAAATCAATATCAAATAGATAATATAATCACATAACTCATACATTTCAGTAATCATTGATCTTCTTCTTCATCCAACTCTTTATGCGTATCATCCAATCTAGATTTGACATTGTAAGTTAGTGTATCATCATCATCGTCATTGATATCGGTTTAGAGTAATGTCGTCATCCACATGGATATCATCTTCATGAACATTACTCCTACATCATCATGATCTAGTTCCTCTTCTTCGACATATTCATTAGGCACATCATCAACTAACTGTTGATCCTGATCATCATCTACATCATCTTCTAGTTCTTTGGTATCTTCTTCTTCCACAACATTATACTTTACTAGCCTTCCTCTTGGATCATGTCTAACAACAAATGACCAACCCAGTTTACCTGGAACCTTTGAGTAAAATACCTGCTCACATTGGCTTGGAAGAACATAGGGCTCATTTCCAACTCGCTCAATCGACCTTGTATTAACCATGATAAATCGATTATCATGTTCAATAATAGTTCTCTCGGGATCATTTTCATTCAATCGTAGCCTGTACCATTGGACAATGAACAAAACTAATTTTAAGGACTTAAAGTCACACTCAAGTATATCATCCAAAATCCCATAGTATCCATTTTTTGAGACTTTTGGATGTATGTCACTTCTAGATGAAACATTAGTCACCTGAAAGACTACAGTTATCCCAAAATCACAAGTTTTTTTAATGTCATCCAACTTTTTGATTTGAAATTTACGACCATTGCACCACATAGCCTTGTGGTGTTTCCCCTGCAATATGTCAAACATGTAAAAATTATTGCATCGTCAGTTGATAAACATATTTATTCTTGGCCGAATGTATGCAAAGAAAAAAAACTCAACATATATATACATCAATATAATTGAAAATAATTAAATAATATGGGTGATTAATATATTTATACGTACCTATTTATCTCTTAAACCATATATGCTAAATCAATTTCCCTTGGTGTAACATTGGAATCTCCATTACGATGAGCTTCTTTAACCAATGAAGCCACACCTTCCCATGTTAATGCGCAACCAAATTGTTGACATCGTTCAATCCATACCGTCATCCAATCAAGATTATTTGCGATATACAAATGTAGTGCATCCCACTCTCGACCAACTGTATAAAAAAAAAATGAAATTCACAAATGACATATAATTAGTTAATTACCATGATATACGACCTTAATTTATAATTGATGTACCTGAAAACCTAACATCCCACTAACAATGATCTTATTATCTTTCGTTGTTGGATGAATTCAAAGGAGTATGCACAAAGAATGAATTACGACCCTGAAGGGTACATACACTCTTGTAAGAAAAAGAAAAACCTTAGTGGATACACCCACGTTCCTATACTGGGGGAAGATGTGTTTAAGAACAAAGAAGACAAAGAAGCAGAGAAGGTTATAGAAAATTTCATGGAGTTAGAGAAAAAAAAGCAAAGGTTGCAAGAAATGGATGATTCATCTGAGGAAAAATCTGTTGGAGAAAATGAAGCACAATCACAGTAGAGAACAGTCTCACGAATGATGAATGATGAATATGAAGAACTGTCTGATAGGGACTTACAAGTAGCCAAGGAATTGTGTGTAGATGAAGATGATAAGCTTACAACCTATGAATCCTTTATTTTTGATAATGAGTTTGTCAAGTCAAGAGAATTTAAATATTTTTTATATAATTACAAAGGAAAAAGGTTGAGGGAATCCATCCCAAATATTACCCTTGAAAATGAACAACAATTGATGAAAAGGTTGAAAGATGATATAGACAGTGAAGTGCAGAACATGACCCCTAAAAGGGGTAGACAATTGTTACTTGAAGCTGGTGTAATAGTATTTCCTAGTTGGGACCTTAGTGCCTCTTTAATTTTTGATAGTTTTTTGCATAACAAGGAAGGAGAATACAAGTTAAACACAGAGGGTGTGAAGGAAATTTACATAGGATCAAGATCCAATCTTGATGAAAATTCAATGTTGATATGGGCACTATACCCACCTCACAAAAGGTGAAAGATCATTGATATCGAAAAAGCCTTTGGACACATGATGACCCTTAAAGTTGGGGAAACTGACCCTGTGGCTTCAGTAGACATGGGCATAAGCATTGCCAAGTTCAACAAGGCACAAACAATACAGTTGATGAAAGAAAGAAATTATTACAAAATGAAAAGTGAAAAGTCAGATTTGGAAATTACTGCCATGAAAGATGCCAGAATGAGGATCACCTCTGGAATTGATACAGAGTTGCAGAGTGAATATGAGCAGTTGCAAGAAGAACATCAATAGCTAGTAGAAAAGATGAAGGACCTTCAGTTTGACACTATGGCAATGATGTTGCACAAGAGATTTACAAACTTGAAGATTTGCCTTGATGATTTTTGGCATGTTCACAAAAAGAACTATGAAGCCATTCTTGAGCATGGGAGAGTGA
>VDFB02347292.1:0-12652 GCA_007258455.2 Sequoia sempervirens
GAAGATAAAAAAAAATAGAATTTTATATATATAAATTTTGAGATACCCATTAGGGTTTTTGTAAGATAAAAGTAGTTGGGGGTTTTGAGGCTATGATCTATATCTTTTTGCATCACGAAAGAAGAATATATAGACAAAAACATTTAAAAATCCATTGTTTCCAGCCGCCAACTACTCTTTTCTGAAAATGGACAAGTAAATGTAGCCGTGACCTTGGAGGAACCATAGTGCAAACAACAAATGAGATCAGAAAATACAGAGGAAAAATGTGTTGCATTTCAAGAAAAATCAAAGTGGTAATACATTTTCTTGCATAGAAGGAGAAAGCTTGCAGAATATTTAATTAAAACAAACACCCAGAATCATAAAAGCCCACGGCCATGAGAGGAATGACACCCAGTTTTATGGAATATGGGCTAGGGTTTCTAAAACCCTTGAGTATGCAAGGAGGAAAATACCCAAAAAATAGAAGACCAAGAATGACCATTAAAAGGTCGTGGCTATTAGATATAGAGGGAATGTGAAATCATGAATAAACCAAAGGGTCTTTCTTTCTGCAAGTTATTGAGCTAATATGGAACAAATGAAATCCATATTATACAGAGGAATAAAGAAGTTTTTCTTTTCTTTTCTGTTACAAACACAAATTCTAGGATGTGCAAAGATGAGCATACCATTTAATCTCCAAAAAAAAAGCATTCCAAAGCTCGAGCCCAGTATAACCATGGCGGCCAGAAATAGAGAAAGGGCATCAACAGAATAATTCATAAATAAAAATACATCAGAAAAATGATTATGGCACGGTGAGAGGCCCATGGAGTACTTCAAAATAAAGATAAATTTTCAGATCTGTGGTAAAAAATGACTTACCTTGTAGGAATCTTCAGGAAAACCTTTAAAAAAAAGCAGAAAATGGAGTATTTTGAGTTTTCAAAACCCTAGCTATCCATCACTGGCGGCGCAACAAGTTTTCTGAGAAGATACAAAATGAAGAATGGACCATTATTAGGGTTTGATGCTTTTGATTCTTTCCCTAATATCTTTTTAATGTTATTTTTTGACTATATTTTATGGAGAAATCATTTCACGTTATTATTTGAATGGTCTTGACTTATCAAGTCAATCGACCTAATCAAATAATGGAGCCCATGTGTCTTGAAAGGTGAACTTGTAAATCAAGTTCAAGTTATCCTTTGGAGTTAAAATAAGAATACTTCACTTGTTTTTATTTGCATGGAGTTAGACAAGATAACGATACAATTAAATATTAAGGATAATATTACTTTAATATTTAATATGTATTTGGAGTTGAAAAAGCAAACTACACATTAAATATTAAAATAATCATTTTGATTATCTTTAATATTTAATCATACAGTTACCTCATGCAAGAAAAACAAGTGGAGTGTAATTTAAGATACTTTTCATGCACCTTGGAGTCAAACTGAGGTCATTTCCATGCAGTTTCAGGGTCTCCATCAATCTAACTGATTGAGAGGAGGAGTTGAGCTTATTTTTGGCTCTTTTCATGCAGTTTTGATTCCTCTTTTTGAGGATTCTTAGATTTGCTTGTGGGAAGATACTTTTACTTTTAGGTCACTTTCAGTGCCACCTCCATGCATTTATGATCCATTTTAAGATGCAATTTAGTTATATATATAGTGACTCAGAGTTTTGAGTTGTTTAAGCTCGGTTTACAACATTGGTGGGTCCGATTTTCATGCAGTTTTTCTTTTGCTCGTGGATGGCTTCACAGTTCAGATATTTTGACTCTAGTTATCTCCTCTTGGCTTTTTGAAGCCCTTTATTGTATATAAGGAAAATACTTAGTCTTTTTTCCTTGGTTCTTGACTTTTACTCTCTTGATTTTGAGAGAGAAGAGATTTGTAACTCACTTTTGTGATAGTTTAATATACAATAGCAGGTTTTACAGGTTATTTTTCTATTATTTTCATTACAGTTTCTCCTTTTGTTGGCTTAAGGATATATACTTTTACCTTCTTATAATTGAGTTTATAACAGTTCTCTCGGGATCATTTTCATTCAATTTTAGCCTATACCATTGGACGACGAACAAAACTAATTTGAAGGACTTAAAGTCACACTCAAGTATATCATCCAAAATCCCATAGTATCAATTTTTTGGGAGGCTTTTACTGGTGTAAAACTCAGATGAAACAGTAGTCACTTTTGAGAGAAGAGATTGGTTTATCCCGAATCTAGGAGTTTCTTAGTGTCATCCAACACAGTTTAAAATTCGACATTTAAATGCATAGCCATGAGTGTTTCACACCTGAAGCATGTAAAGTGTTTAGAATTGTCAGATTGATAAGTATGTTTTATTCTTAGGATGAATGTAAAGAAAAAAACTCAGCATATATATACATCAAATATAATTTGAAAATAATTAAATGTCCATAAGGTGATTAATATATTTATACATTATCACATTTATCCTCTTAAACCATGTACTAAAATAAATTTCTCTTTGTGTAACATTGGAATCTCCATTACGATGAGCTTCTTTAACCAATGAAGTCACACCTTCCCATGTTAATGTGCGACCAGATTGTTGACATCATTCAATCCATACTGTCATCCAATCAACATTGTTGGCGACATACAAATGTAATGCATCCCACTCTCAACCAGAATTGTCTGCCAAAAAGTAGAATTCCTGAAAATGAAAAAGTATGAAGTGATTCCAGTGTGATATCACATTTTAGGTATCAATTGATGTGGCAGCCACTGCTCCCTCCTTGTGAATAGCCCATTATCTTTTGATTATTTGGATGAATTAAGTCAAAATTATGCACAAAAGAATGAATTGGTACAGAGGAATATATACACTCTTGTAAGAAAAATAAAAACCTTAGTGGATACACCCATGTTCCTATACCGGGGGAAGATGTGTTTAAGAACAAAGAAGGCAAAGAAGCAGAGGACGTTATAGAAAATTTCATGGAGTTAGAGCAAAAAAAGCAAAGGTTGCAAGAAATGGATGATTCATTTGAAGAAGAATATGTGGGAGAAAATGAAGCACAATCACAACAGAGAATAGTCTCTCGAATGATGAATGATGAATATGAAGAACTCCCTGATAGGGACTTACAAGTAGCCAAGGAATTGTGTGTAGATGAAGATGATAGGCTTACAGCCTATGAATCCTTTATTTCTAATAATGAGTTTGTCAAGTCAAGAGAATTTAAATCTTTTTTATATAATTACAAAGGCAAAATTTTAAGGGTATCCATCCCAAATATTACCCCTGAAAATGAATAGTAATTGATGAAAAGGTTGAAAGATGATATAGACAGTGAAATGTAGAACATGACCCCTAAAAGGGGTAGAAAGTTGTTACTTGAAGTTGGTGTAATAGTATTTCCTGGTTGGGACATCAGTGCCTCTTTAATTTTTGATAGTTTTTTGCATAACAAGGAAGGAGAAACAAGTTAAACATAGAGGGTGTGAAGGAAATTTACATAGGGTCAAGATTCAATCCTTATGAAAATTCAATGTTGATATGGGCACTATACCCACCTCACAGAAGGCCAAAGATCATCGATATTGAAAAATCCTTTGGACACATGATGACCCTTAAAGTTGGGGAAACTGACCTTGTGGCTTCAGCAGACATGGGCATAAGCATTGCCAAGTTCAACAAGGCACAAACAATACAGTTGATGAAAGAAAGAAATTATTACAAAATGAAAAGTGAAAAATCAGATTTGGAAATTACTGCCATGAAAGATGCCAGAATGAGGATCACCTCTGGAACTAATATAGAGTTGTAGAGTGAATATGAGTAGTTGCAAGAAGAATATCAACAACTAGTAGAAAAGATGAAGAACCTTCAATTTGACAATGTGGCAATGATGTTGCACAAGAGATTTACAAACCTGAAGATATGCCTTGATGATTTTTGGCATGTTCACAAAAAGAACTATGAAGCCATTCTTGAGCATGGGAGAGTGAAAAACATATTGGGTACTAAGAGACATGATATGCAACTACATGAGGGATCTGACACCAATTCCATCTCGGCCATTGACACAATCATGAGAAAGCATGACAAATATGATGAAGACTTACACTCAGAAAATGCACGGTTTGATGATACTGTGAAGTTGGGATTACCCAAATTATGTGATAAGAACGGGTTTCTAAAGGAATGAGATCATTGGATGGATGAATGCAATAGGATACTTCAGGAACATTGGATACAATCAAAGCAGAAGGGCTATTGTTGGATGAAGCATGCAAACATATGGAATTGATGATAAAACTTGAATATGAAGCTTAAATGTAGCGCATGATGCGGATACCCATACCTTGTAGGAGTATAAAAAACATCTCTCAACGGCTAAGTCAATGTTAGGAGAAGATTAAATTGTTTTATAAGTTTAATTAAGATCAATAGTTTAATTATTTTCCAAAAGACAATCTGAAGAGACACCTTTGTTGGGTCTTCTTCTTATATATATGAAATTCGAATTGTAATATTTGATCATCAACACTTTTTAAGATTTTAATACTTTTCATCAGTGAAAGACTTATTTTCTGGAGTAATACAGTACCAATACTTTTCTATTTGTGTGTGGAAGATTCTTTCATTTGGACTAGTTCTTTGTTGTTTCTTTTCAAGCAATTGAAGGAAATGTAAAATGTATTCTAATTAATCTCCATGACCATCTTATAATTACCTCTCACTTTCCTCAATCTACCTTTCCCCATCGTGTACTCCCCCTTCAAATTTTAATGGAGTTGGGATCCCAAATGCGATCTACATAGATCTTTGCTGCGAACTTAGGAAGATATTCAGTAATGTACACCATGGTCTCATATACCATATATCCCTCCACCATAGAACCCTCAGGATGTGCTCTTTGTCTAACCAAAGCCTTCAAAAATTTCAAGTGCCTCTCAACCATCCACATTGACCTTGTGTGTACAGGTCCACACAATTCAACCTCCTCAACTTGGTGTATGAGGTAGTGTTCTTGTGCATTGAAAAATGTCGAAGGTAGACACTTTTTCATTTCTCACATTAGGACGACTTTTCTCCTCCACACGAGACTTTTATATATTTCTTTTCACAACCATCTACAAGTGATTCACAAGAAATAACGGTAGATTTAACAAAAATATACAATATATTACATAACAAGTAAAACAAATGGAAAAATATAAGATCTATACAATGAATTGAACAAATATCGCTTACTACCCTTTCATGCATTTTCCAAGATCATATATAACTTGTTTGTTGTCAAAGTTGTCCGGGAGAGATAGAGGTAGAACATATTGCACACTATAAAATGATCTTTTCATTATTTTTCCAAAACTAGTAAACATAATACACCGAAAAGCACGTGCACTATACAAATATATATAAAATATACCAGAATAATTACCTTAATGAAGGTATGCCAATCATGCATTTTCATCCCCAACCCAAATTCACCTTTCTTTGTTATGATATTGTTTATGTTTGTAGCAAATCTTGTGGGAAATCAAAATTTTCATATGACTTCTTTTATAGCATTGCTTTGTTGCTTCGTTAATAACCAAGGAAGCGTGCTTATATTAATTTGGTCTCCATCGCTATTTAATTGAAATTTTCATTGCATGATTGGCTTCGGAATGTCACTACAAATTTTGACAATTTTTTGTCATGCCCTCCATCCAATATTTTCCATAACATTTTGTTCTATTCTTTCTCAATATACTGTATCAAACAAATGCACAATTTAGAAGAATTAAGGTGGGAAACACTAAATTGTCCGAGGTCTCTTTAGTCCCCTGCAGGGATGGCCATTAATTCCTTTGACGCACCTTCATGCTATTAAGTAAGTTAAAAACAAATTAATAACACAATCATTGTCAATTACAAAGATGAGTAAAAAAAAAACACAACATAAAATATACCAACATATCATATATGATAGATAAACAATTTGATCTGATGTATAACCTTGATGATTAATTCTATTATATTCCAACTTCCATAGGCGAGGTGTCATTCTTCGTGGTTTTGATTTAGTCTCTTCTTTCCCATTGAAAAGATATTTTTTAGTAGTTCGATACTTATGATTTATGTGGAGGAAGTTCCTATACTCATCAAACACCTGCTTTCCTAAACTTGTTGAATGATGAGATTTCATCTTTGTACCACAAACTAGACATGCAAATTTTCCCTTCATTTGAAGACCTACAAAATCATATATAATTGGATTAAATATGTCAATTTTTATAATTATATATAATGAATAGATTATTTTAAAAACATGCATGATATATACTTCATAAAATTAAATATCGTTAAAGTGCAGTCAAACATTATAACATACCACAAAAATGTGTTAGCCCTGGGGCATCATGAATTGTCCATACAAGCATTGCATGGAATTGAAATTGTCTTTGTCCTATTACCAGAGATCGCCATACAGTGACGCTTATTCCATAACTTTAGTAACTCGTCGATAAGAGGCAGTTCAATATATTATTCATATCTTAACTTGGTAATTTCTTTACCTAGTTGAATGAACATAAATATTACATATAAATTATTAACCATTTTCGGCAATATATATATAAATTAATGTACATGACTATTAAATGAAAATATAAGTCATTATGCAACAAATAAGACAAATGAGATGCTACTACATTAACGTAAAATTGATGTAAAAATACCTAGAATAACCATTGCCAACATTATGTGCTCTTCCTTATTGACATCCATGGAGGAATGCTATTGTTGATAACAAAAACAGGCCACACCGGAAAATAGATCTCGAACTCTCCAAATGGATTGACACCGCTCAAGCAACAATGAAAGCCCGAGATTACTAGGTTCTTCTTTAAAGTGTGGCCATTTTCCTCCATGTCCCTAAATGCAGAACCATGAGCAGGAATTCAAAGAATTTCATCTCCACTTCTATTTCGTGCATGGTAATCCATAAATTGTGCTAAGCTTTCACACCTAAATAATTGTTGTATACGTGGAATAATGGGAATATAACGAACAACCTTATGGGGCACCTTTTTTGTTAGTTGATCTGTTCGATATCTACTGATATGACATTCGAATTTATTGCAAATTCATGTTGTTTATATATAATATGATCATTGACATGCATCTATTGCTTGATCACTCCATTCCAATATATCTTTCATAATGGCAGATAAATCTCAGTATGAGAAAAGTAAAATTATATTTGATGGTGATGACAAAAATTCACCTATCAATCTACAAAAAAATAATTTGTTAATATAAAGAATATTAATGGTACATATTTCATCCTTTATTTACTAGTTATGAACTAACAACAAAATAGATGAAAAAAGATGACATATATGACATACCTAACATCCTGAGATTTCTCATATATTGATAAAACCACTATAACCTTCAAGTTCACCAGCAACACAAGGTAAAGAAGAGTTGTTTGGGAGTCACAAAGGGTTTGTATTCTTCTCAAGTACAAGTAAATCATGAACATCATCAAAGTCATCTTGATCATCATGATCACCTCTGCCACTAAATGTGGCATGGATCAATGTATTCGTACCATCATCTTCAACTGTGTTTTCTGGCGCATGATCATCTTCTTCCATAGGATCGTTAACTTCATCTTCTATATTCACATCTCCATGTTCCCTTCCCTCAAGCAGTTTTCGCCATTCTCTAGGATCGTGATAATCAATACTACAGCCTCAGGGCACCCCATCACCTTTAGTGTATAATGATCGACATAAATAAAACCATGATCATGATCAAGTGATTATATATATATATATATAATGTTAAACTATATAAACATTTACAAATTCAATCAATATAAACACATATAATGAATAACTTACCAATGGACGATAATCATGCCCCCCTTCAACGTGACCATGCTGCCTACAATGTTTCTCAACGGTTGTGATTAAAATTTATCTCATCTTTAATCCCTTGCAATTAGCTGTAAAGGACAATAACATCTCCCCATCACCCTTCTTTCAATTCAGCCCACATTCTAGCAATTGTATCTTCATTTTGTTCTAGACTAATATTATCTTACATGATTTTTCTTTACCAAGCTTGAATATTTAGATCTTCAAAAAATATAAAACTCACACTCCAATAATTTTTAATCATAGACAAGTAATTCATGCAGAAAAATTTATAGAAACAATCACAAAACTCCACTTTTATTTGGCTCAAAAACATTCGCCGGAACCCCAGAGCACCAACCATTTACCCATTGTCCCAAAATTACAGAGGCTAACCATGCCTACCCCACAAATTGATGGAAGGGGATGGTTGACTTTAAGTGTATGTCGAAATAGCGACGAAAATCACAGAGCGTCGCAATTTCAATGAACATCGGGCATAAATTTTTAAAAAAAATTGAAAATTTCACATTAAATACACAGGTACCTGACGATACATCTTTCATCGGAAAGTTTCATCATATTTTGTAGTCAAATGAGTTAGTGTCTTAGTGATGCTCTATAATTTTGCTTCTTTTGTTCTGGCTGCATCTTCCAGCAATGCTTCAGAAAAAAAATTCTTCATCCTGGAAGCATCTTCCAGTGATGCTTTGGAATTTTGTAAATTCCCTTCCTCTCCAAATGCTCTAATATTTCCAATGACATACACATAATCATCATTAAAATTTTCCATCACCTCTGAAATTCACACCCTATACTGTCATCTTTTACCATAATAAATTAAAATATTGTGACCACTTTTCATCATAATAATTACAACCCCTAGCCATCCCATCTTCATCCACAATAAATTCATTATAACCCCTCACCATCCCATCTGATGATACTGTTACGTCAACAAAGGCAAGTGACTTTCAAATCGATGACAGGACATAAGGTATGTACAACTTTTATTTAAAGTAGGTAAATTATTGTGAAAAAAAAAAAAAAATTGGCACTTTCTATCACCCCTTTCCAAACTTGGTAAATTGTGCAGATGGTACTCTCACTTAAGATGCAGCAGTTCATGTGCTCTTTTCCATACAAAGTAATTATTCGAGTACAGCGAAGCCAAATGCAATAATTAATTCATGTCAAGTACGAGTGGATGAAAAGTTTACATTTTCTTTAATCTACATCACAATTCTATTTAACCAGTTTTTCAGCTTTTGAGCACCATGGTATTAAGCATAATTGAGCATAATAGACACCATGGGTGGAGCTAAGTGAAAATCAGAGCCGACTACTCCAGATAAGTTGTTGTCATTGGCTAATATTTCAGAACTATTTCAAAATATTGGGTGGCTTGAGTTTATGAAGAAGTTTGAAGGGTACAATGAGTAGTGGTTAAAGAATTTACAAAAAACTTCTCAGATGGACAATCAATAGTGTGTGGGAAGAAATTCAAGGTAAGCCCTCGAGTCATTTCTCATTTATCTGGTATTAGAAATGAGGGTGTAAATTTATCTGAAATTACAAATATTTCCTATCAAAAAATGGTAGAGCTTTTCAGTAGGGAAGGGGAACCTCAACCTCTATTAGTTGTAAATACCTGAGGGAAAAATAAAGGGTTTCAAAGAATGTCTATCCCAGAGCCATGGAGAAGGGAAGTTGCCTGGATAATCAAATATTTCACATTTGAAAGGAAATGTGCCATAATAGTTGGTCCCCCCTTTTCATTACTGACTCATTTACACCATGGTGCCGAAAACCCTAAATTTAGAGTCAACCTTCCCTCCTTTCTTATTGATTCTATTGTTAATATGATTGAAAGGTTTAAAATTGGGCTAGGTCCATTGAGACATCATGGCCTCATACATTTAATTTGTAAATATCATTTCTTGAAGAAAGGAAGAACGAAACAAAAATGATAAAAAATTCTTCAGAAATTTGAGAACCCTGTGCCCACATGACATTTAGAGGAAAGTGAGCCATCCAGTCTGGTGGCTCAAAATTTGAAAGACCCTTCTCCTAACCCTCAAAATGTTGAAAGAGCTCCTGATAGTGAGGCATCGGAAAATCCAATAAACCCTTCAGACCCTTAAGAAAGACCGAGTCCACAAGATGTATCAGAAGCTCTAGAAAAACAAGAGGATATGGAGCTATAAAAGTTGGAAGACGAGAATTCTTATCCCCATAAAAAGGGAAGGGGACCTAAAATAGAAGTACACAGGCCTTCCTCTTTGAGAAGAAGCAAGTGATTGTCTTTTGAGATTAGTTGTGCTACGACTTTTGATCAGTCATATATCCCTAAAAAGAAATGGCATAATAGGAAGCCCCAAGAAATTGTAGCACAATCATGTGAAAAAGAGGCCCAGCCATGTGTAGAAATAGTCCAACTAGGTGAATCTAGAAAGGAAAATGTCTCACTTGATACAAGACAAGAATAAATAGGAGAAGTTTCCAAATATTGTACTTATTGAGGATGAGCCTCTCAAATTATTTTCTCATTTTCACCAGCCAATGGAAACACAACAAGGTGATATGACCCACCTAAGCGAAAAATTGTCTTTCCCAATTGCTAGTGATGTAGAACCAGACCCACTAGAGGTACATGATAAAGAAAACGTGATTGGTGATAATACAAAATCTTTTTTTTCTCCTCTTTGCTCTAATATACAAAATGAAATTTTTGATAACATAAAAACAGAATTAGATGGGTTGAAAACAAAGATTGTTTAGTTAAGGTTTAGCCTGCAGAAAAATGAAGAACAAGTAAATTAGCAATAGCAAGAAATAGATATACAAACTAAAATTTTGAAGAAAATAGATCAAGAAATCATAGCTCTAAAGGCTCAATTGGAAAAAAAAAGATAAAATTATTGGAGAGTTGCAATTTCAAGTGCAACAAAGTAATGAGGAAGGTAAATAGTATTTGGAAAAAAAAATTGAAAAAGACAAACAGATAAAAGGTTTACCTGATAATCTAGTGCAAACTCTCCAAGCATTTGCAGAAAAACAAGAAAAATAGAAAGATGAACTCAATGCAACTTTGAGCAAAATTGTTGAACTAGAACAAGATTTGCAAGAAATCAAGATGAAGCCAAAAATAGAATCGAAAGAAGTACAGACTGAGCCAACCAAAATGGAGTGGTTTCAAGTCCACATTCCCCCAATGGTGACAAAATGGATGGAAATATGCTATTTCCTAAGACAAATAGGGGCAAAAAATGCTATACTTAAGAAGGAAATAGTATTATTAAAAGAATCTTATGATAGGCTTTATCAAGCTAAGACTGATGCCTATCTGATTGGGGAGTTTTTGTTAGCCTGTAGGAAACCATCTCGGTTATATTCTATGTTTTTAAATGAACAATTGTTAAGATGGAAATTGTTGAGAACTTCTTGCAATCTACCTCATGATCTAGATGATGAACAATTTTACATTCAAAGAGGCAACCCCTACCCAACAAAACTTGCTTTGTGAATTCTTTGTACATAATATTTTCTTAGAAAAACACGTTGATTTCTTTATTAATATTTTTGTGGGAGAAGTATAGCTTAGAGCATTCATGTCCACTATGCAAAGTCAAATTCAACAGAAGGAGAGAACTAAAGAATATTTGCAAGCAGAAAGAATAGTGGGACTTCAAATGAGATACCCCAATAGAAAACCCTTTTCCTTTAAAGCTTGATTCTGAGGCATTAAGAGATATGAAGCTATGAGAAGCATATATAATGATAATCTTCAAAAAAAAAATGAGAATTTCAAAGTCCAGGGGCCAAAATTGATAGAAAAAGCATGGAGTGCCTATGAGTAGTGGTACACTCCTCTGCCTATGTATCTTAAAAGGAGGGAGGTGATCTCACCTACCAATACAAGGTGGTCCTACAAAAGGGCTAGGGAATTAGCAAAGATACTACAATAGCTTAAAACAAAATGGATAGGAATGAGGTATAAACCTTCATTGCTTCTTCATCCACCCCCTGCAGTACTTGTCACTACAAACCAGAATTCTGAGGAATTACATGCATGAAAAGTAAGGGTTGAATACAACAAGAGTTTTCTTAAAAGTCTTGGTGATTGGGATAGAGAAGCAGAGGATCCATATGATCTTAGTTACAAATATGATGAAATAAATAAGAATAGGGATGTAGAAAGGTAGAGGACACATCAGAGAGTAGGAGGACCTGCTCAGGTTTAGGAAGGGGAGAGTGATGAGGTATAAATAACCTCATAATTATAATAAGCTAAATACCCTTTGTTGTTCTTACCAATCACTTTAGCCCTGCCAATTGTTTATTTTTAGGATCAATAATTGTCTATTTTTTATGAAAAGATGTATAAATCTTTATTTCTTAAATTGATTGAAATTAGCTAACTAATGTTGATTTAATGGTATAGATTTCAAGTCATTGTACAAGACTTTTGCACTATCGAAGAATGAAGTGGACTTTAAGCGGACATCAAGCAGTTGGAGTTAAGGTGTCAGAAGTTTAGGTGCCAAAAATTTAGGCGTGCAAAATGCAACCATCTCCTTTAAAACTTTTTGTTTAAGACTTTAGGGCTCCACTCCAAGAATTTATTATGTTTTTATGTCACAAACATCTGTTAAGTTGGTCAATCGTAATTCTATTAAAAGAATTTTTCAATGGTGATCTACCGCCATCTGAAATTTAGGATTTTGTAAGTAGTATAAATATGTGTAGCTACCAAGACAAGAGGTTA
>VDFB02347293.1:0-29343 GCA_007258455.2 Sequoia sempervirens
TGCAAATGGTTTTCCCTGATAGATGTATCCGATTATGTACTCTGTTATTATGTTCAGCCCAGGTTGCTGCAAACAAAATGTGATAATTAATGACTTAAACCCAATCTATAATCATTTCACTCAAGTTTGCATACAAGATTTTTAGATACTTTTTAAGGCTCAAAATTTATTAAATGACACATCTCAAACTTCATGTAGTCTTAAAAGCAATAAGATGCATTGTAGCAAAAAGTAAACAACCAGTAAACAACCAGTAAACTATTGTTTGTTAAATTTGTTGTAGATAGCAATCAACCTGCTGATTGTAGCAAAAAGTAAACAACCAGTAAACAAAAAGTAAATAGCAAGCAACCTGCTGATTGTTTAAACTTTATATATATTGTGTGCTGGTTTATTCTTTACCTACCACATTAGTAGTGGCCTGAATGATTCCCACTGGGAGGGTAAATGAAAAAGCAAGGCCACAAGCAAGAACAACTCCCCATCATGGGAGTTGCAGTTGTCCTCCAAATCCCTCGCAAGTGAAAATTGCCAGCCCTATAACTATTAGCAATATAATCACAAACCAGTATTGGGGAACAACATTGTAGTTTTTCTTCATTAACCTTGTGTGGATGTCCACATTTTCATTGGTCAAGGAAGCCTTTGTTTGTCTCCATATTTTCCTGGATTACATCCCTGATTATCAATCTAAAATTTATGGAGTAATCACCTAAAAGAAAAAAATTACTTCCAGGAGAAGATATTTCCACATATAGAAGCCATAATTACTAGATCTGAACAAGAAAAAAAAATCAAATTAATATTCAATCTTTTATGTAAAGTTGTTCATACATTCTAATACTTACTTCCCATGGAAAAGTAGGACATGGGAGAGTGTTGCTGCCAGTCCTGCAAAGCCCACACCATAGGTAATGGCAAAGAAAGTGCTCAAGTGCAGTTTGCTATAATGTTCATAACCATAACTGTCAAATGCAGAATCTTTTAGTACCCTTGTTATGTTGTAGCTCTGGCCAGTTATGTCATAGGTTCTTGATGAGTATATGGGAAATTTCTTGGCATTGTAAACATCTCCCCAGTATGCAATTGGAGTGATGACATATACAATGATGAAGAAACCCACCATGATGTTGACTATGGCAAACCAGGGAGTGGCTAGAGGACTTCCCAAATATGTTGATGCAATTACCGACCAATCAAAGCCAAAGGATCCAATGCCAAGCCCATTCAACCCTGATCCAATCTGGTGAGCTAACACTGAGTCTTTCCAAATGAAGCAAGCAATTGACACAGTGGACAGTGTACCAAACAAATAATTCGGTATTATATAATAAGCAAAACTGCATGTTAAAGCTAGCAGGAAAAATTGCAATCTTGTCAAGCCACCCTTTTGTCTCTGCTCCTTTTCATGCAGTGCCCTGAGTGTAAACATTACAATCAATATGCAACTCACAATCTAGAAATAACATTAAAAAGGGAGAATTAGTACTATTTGTGAAAATAATTTACAAAACTATATTATATAATGATTTATCAAAATTTACTTTTGCAGTTTTATATTAATTTTTTATTTATATTTCATGAATACTAATTCATGAAACTCATCTTTCATAATTGTAAATAATCTACTTAATATGTACATCGGTTGTGAAATGTGAAATACAACCCTAATACTCAAATTAGGGTAAGGTCAAGCTGCTATTATGTTGCATGTAACCAATTGTAAAATTGTCACTATTCTAAAGGATATTTGGCATAATAAAGAAAAAGTATATTTGTAACATGCCTGAAAATGGAGACTTGGACGAGGTTTGCTGGCCATCACATGTAAGCTGATTCTACCAAGAATCTTCTGAAAAGCCCAGCCCATCCAAAGCCAAGCATCTGCATAAACAATCACATGTTTATCAGGTGTATGATGCATAAGACTTTCTTCCTACAATGAAATAAATGTAAATTTAAAAGAGTTGGTTTGGTCGAAAGTATTGTTTTATCTCAAAATTATCCGAACCTTTTAAAAATTTCTAAAATTCTAGATTACCTAAAATCTCATCATCAATCTCTCACTCAATCTCACACAATGCAATGTACAATCTCTCACTCAAACTCACACAATGCAATGTACTGAGATGAATATAGTTTATTAAAACAAAGCCTAACATTAAGGGAAAAGTGTTTCAGATTCCAGAATAACATGTTTTCCAACATTTAATCTATTTACATAATTTACAAAATCAAACACCACAAGAAGCTCTAAGCAGATTTAATTTGTCTTTGAATTCTTCTAATTGGATAACTAATTAACTTTTTTTTTCTTGGGGGAGAGTATAAGATAATAATAAGCATCGTTTAGAGGACAGTTATGTTTAGTTTAGGTAGAAGTTAGTTTTGTGTCATCATGTATAAATAATCCTTTGTCATCTTTGATCAATACAAGGATTTTTTTGGTGTGTAGATGATCTGGAGATGATCATAAATTTGTGTTTATTTACCTTCACTTCTCAACTAGCGAACATGCCTTATATCAATTGGAAAGCAGGTGAAATCTTACCTGCGTAGTCACTGATAGCAGCCAACCTGCTAAAGGATGCATTTTTATGTTGTAGAAATACTGGGATTTCATGATAGTCACAATATGGACTGCGTACACCCCTCCACTTCCTGCTGAGGCCAGTATTGTTATAAGTACATGCTCTTTTAAGTTAAACTTTCCTGGATTAAGGATGAAATGCCATTTAGTTCCTGGGAGCCGAATTCTTTTGGTAGGCAGGGTGGAGGCCATAAAGTAACCCATAGGAAGAACTGCAATCTGAGCAGTGATTGCTGTTATCGATAGAGGATTGTCTCTGTAGAAGAAGAACTAATTCAGAAACGCTAACAACATACATGAAGCAATCCCCAGCACCCACATGCGAAATGTTAGGACTGGTAGATCTGGATCATCAGTTGTGGGCACGGTGAGGGCCACTTCTTCTATTGGGGACTGGTCCTCAATTTCATCATCTAATTCATCTATCTCCAAAGATCCTTCTTTTCCTGAAATAGAGAATAAATGTTTTCAGTATCCATTATCATTGTTCCTACATTATATGTCAGTATGCTCTTATGAAGACAATGGTCGTCACAGCAGCATGCTGTGTCTCATCTTTGAGGAAACAATATTAAAATATATATAAAAAGAGAAAGACATGTTTGTGAGAAATTCTAGAGTTACCTGTTTTTGTTACTCCTAAATCAGGGATACCATCTGCGGTTCCCATCGAAGTGGATCAGAGAGTAACTGACCAAAAAAATGCTTTGTTTCCTTGTCCCTCAAGAAAATTCCCCACTTCTGAATCTTCAGCCCACAGCAAGATCTGTCATAGAAACAAGATGTTCTATAACTTTGTGCAGCAGCAATCTTAACATAAAAGTAATATGATAACACCAAAGTGAACAAATTAACTACTAACACATGTTTCACTCTTCAAATTCATGAAAACACATTAATGCATATGAATGTCATATATTTATTGTTGGTAACTGATACAAATCAGCAGATATGCTGCCATCCTGCAGTTTGTTTTTTTGTTTTTAGAAATTTTCTTAATGATGTTCTGCAATGCAACAAATGCATATATTCTGTTTTAATTACTCTTTTTTAAGCAGTTGCCTAATGTTGAGTCTGCGAACTCATATTACATTTGAGTCTTTATGCTGTTATAAATAACAGTTTTATAGAACTTTTTTATATCTAGTTTTTATGAATATAATGCTATGTGTGTTAATTTTTTTTGTGTGTAAAATAGCTCTGCTCTAAGTGTTTGTTTTTATTTGTTGTTTGTATATTTTAGTCTTTTTTTCATACAAATAAAAAATAATATTAATGTTTATGAAAGATTAAAATTGATTCAAAAGATTGTAAAAACACAATAAAAAATAAGAAATATCAATACTCAAAATATTTTAAAACAAATGAATTCCTTATATGCCCATACACTCTTTATCAAATTTTATGAACCTATTATGAAATGCTTGTAACTTATTCCTACTAATATAAACCTCATAGATTTGTGAAACATATAAGAGAAAATCAAGAATAATTATAGGCAAAGGCTTTCAGGATTGTAAGCACTCCAACAAGCTGTAACTCCACATTACAGTCATGATTAATATCATGCCACCCATAAAGTTGATAATACAACTTACAGAACAATCCACATTACAGTGATGATTGATATCATGTCACCCATAAAGTTGGTAATACAACTCACAGTAAGTTTAAATATTTCCAACTAAAATATCTACTTACAAGTTGGACCAAAATGCTTATGACATAGAAAAGGAAAACTATTCATGCCCATTCAAAAGTAAACCAGTTCAATCAAAATCCATATATAATAATTTGATTACAGCTTGAACCCAGATCCTATCCACCATTAATTACTAGATACAGAGATCCTTGTTTACAGTGATGATTTTGCATGCCTTCAAAGAGACAGCTATAATTGCAATTACAAATACCAAAGTAAACAAATTATTCATGGTGGATCAAAACAAAACAATACTCATTTCATATATCAAGGAATCCAGGGGAATGGGAGTACCATTAGAGGTTGTACCTTGAAAGAAATATTAAGAGCACTAATACTATACTGTTGTAAAACTATTAACACCAAAATTACATAGCTGTAAATAAATTATTAATTTCAAATCACTCACAACGGAGGGATCATATAGGTAGAAAAGACAGACTATATTAATTATGTATATATTTTCCTTATTGAAGGGTTGTTGAAATACATAATATTCTCTTACAATCATGTAGCAACTATTAAATGTTAGAAATCTGAAATATATTATATAGTTCAAAGAAATTTTTAAGCAAAAACTAAAATTACATAAACTGTGGAAAAATATAAGAATGTGGACCAGAACTTAGGAGAAGATGTTATCAAAAGTGGAAAGTGGTTCCAACTTTAAGAAGGGAACACCACATCACTTATCTCCTAAAAATAGTTCAATCTCTAAATTCATAAATTATATTTAAATATCAATTTCAAATCTACTAAGAAATAATTATATAAAATTAAAAATAGTTTAATTCTTAAATTCATCTATCTAAAACCATAAATTATTTTTGTAAAAGTCAAATAAAATTTCAACATGCTCACCATAAAACACACTTATTATCTTAGAAAAAAATCAAATCACTTGTAGAAAAGTAAAACAAATATTGTATTTTGAAAAAAAGTGAAAATTCTTGTTATGTTATTTACTTATATGGATATCCTATATATATATTAAAAAAATGTAAAATAAAAAATTGATTATTAATAATAAATGTAAAAAACTTAAATTTATTTTACAATTAACAAGAAGTTTCTAAATTCATATAAAAAATTAAAATATTTAAAAAAGTTAAAAATAACTATATTCTATTTTGAAAAGATTTTGAATTAATATATTTTTATAATAAATCATAATTAATATAAAATATAAAGCAATGATAAATGAAATTAGAAATTAGAAAGAATTATTCCATCTTTGAAAATATTTTAAACTAATTTATATTTTTATCATAAACATTATATATATATATATATATATGTTACATTTATGGTTATATAAAAATATAACAAGTCTAATAAATTTTTAAGTTGTAATATACACTCTAAAATGCAAAAAACGATCACATAGACCATCAAATTTCAGCCTGCATAAGAGCATTATCTCTATTGAACATGTACTGACATATATATAGAGTTATCATTTTCTAATTTTCTTTTTTGATTGATCTATCTTTGTGATCAAATCTTTGATTTCTCTTTGCGATCAAAATCTTTGATTTCTCTTTACGATAAAAAATATTATTTATTTATAGTTTTAGTTTATGCAAATATTTGAATTATTTTTATTATTTATTTATTTATTTGTTCTTTTTGTTTCATCAAATCTCTTTGATTTGATTTTTTTTGTTTCATCAAATCTCTTTTATTTGATTTTTTTGTTTCATCAAATCTCTTTTATTTGATTTTTTTGTTTCATCAAATCTACTGTAGTTGCACATGACTTCCACTTGCCTCTCATTTTAAATGCAACTTCAAAAACTTTACATAGATTTTTGGATGCCACTGTAGACACCTCTCGATGTAATAAGAAAAAAATCATACAATGTTAATTAAAGAATGATAAATATTCATGTATTGATCACACATCTTCAATCTTTTATTAGATGATCAAGGGGTGTGAGTTCTAACTGATGTTTAAAAACTACAAAATTATTTTTGGGAAGAGCTTTGGCGAAAATATCAGCTATTTGTTCAAATGTAGGACAAAATTGTAATTGTATTTGCTTTTCTTGGACCAAATCTTAATGAAATGATGTTGGATTTCTATGTGTTTTGATCTAACATGAAACATAGGGGTTTTGGTCATTGCAATGGTGCTATATTGTTATCGCAATAAATAGTAGTTGGGTGTTCTTGTAATAAATGTAGATCCTCCAAAATCTTTCTAATCCATATGACTTGATAGCTTGTGCTTGTTATTGTGTTATGATATTTTTTGGAAATATTTGTAAAAATCAGAAATATAGCATACCACTTTGAGAGGGTGACCTCCAATAATTAAATAATAATATATGAATTCAATATTATGCAATATGATGATAAAGGATAGAGTTGTCTTCCTTATTTATAGACTAAACTATGTAGGGACATACCCCTTCATCCTAATTAAGAGGTATTAGTGTATTAACTAATATTTATGTTAGGGTTAAGCATGCCACAAGTTCTTATCTTTAGAAATATATCATATTATGATCATAACATCATCTTTCCCTTTAGAAAAACATTTCCCTCAATGCTTAGCAACTCTAAAATCTTTCATATAAATCATTCAACATTTCATGTTGCATATTCAATTGGAAAATTCTTCCACTTGATTAGGAATTTTGAGGTGACTCTATTTTTCAATCTGATTTTAAAAATTTCATGAAGTTTTTTGTGTATTTTGTATGAATACTTTTTCCATAATATTAGTGGAAAATAGATGAGAGAGTCCACAAAAATATGTATTCTTAATTAGTTTATCCACAACAAGACAAATTACATCAATATTATTTGTCTTTGGCAGTCCCATAATGAAGTCCATTAATATTTTTGCACATTATTGTATTGGAATGCCTAATATTTGTAAGAGGCCTGGAGTCTTTAATATTTCCCTTTTATTTTGTTGGCATATCAAGCGTTCTACCACAAAATTATGGATATTAACTTTAATACCTTCCCAAAAGAATTTTTTATTTATAGGATGATAGTTATGAACAAATATTCTATAGTATATTGTTAGACCCAAAAATCCTCTCTTCTTAGGATACATCTTAACACCTTCAAGTGACACCAAATGTCTTGAGTATTCTACTTATTTCACCCTAAAGACACATTTGGATGATTTCAAATGCATAGATTTTATTTTCTTCTAATTTATTAACAATAGGAATATGAAACTTATCTTTATGAGTGATTTTGTTTAGCTTCTTATAATGTGGGAACATTCTCCATGTATCATCATTTTTGTTAAGAATAAGTATAGGGGACAACTATGATTTTTTATTGGGATGAACAATGCTTTATGGTATTATTTTAATGTCATGATTATAGTCTCCAACTAGAGGTACAACCTTGGATTCTTGAAATACTTGTTGGGGGATCTGAATAATATCATGAACTTTTGGTTGATCTTGAGTTATCATATCTTGTGCTTCTATAAAATGTAATTGTGCCTCCGTATTATAAGAACCCTTTTTGAGTAATTTCTCCATCCTATGGGAACTAATTATTTCACTTGGTGGTGATTGTATTCCTAGAAGTTTATACTTTTTCCCATGTATCCTAAAATCCATGGATAAGTCTTGAAAATTGAAAGATAATGTTCCTAATTGCTTAAGCCATTGTACACTCAAAACTACATCCATTCCCCTAATAGGGATATCAAACATTTATGAATCTGGTCGATAATTTTCTAGTGAGAGTTTTATATGATAGAATTTACCACCACAAGGTAGTTATTTTTCATCAACTATCATGAATTCAAAATTAGAGTCTGGATAATGAATTAATTGAGCTCATTAGTTAATCTTCTATTAGTAAAGTTATGTGTACTACCAGTATCAACTTTCACATTTTTCTTTTTTATATTACTGATTATTTTGAGTGTTTGTGGTGTATTTGTTCTATTCAATGCATGTAGGGAGATAGTAGTGTTTTATTTTTCCTCGGAATCCTCATTCTTAAGTTTGATGTTTGATTCTTTTGTAGGGACTTCTCCCTCTTCTTCAACCTTATTCTTTTTCTAACTACTAGAACACTTATGACTCCTTGACCATTTGTTATCACAATTCCAACTGTAGGCTTTTTCTCTTTTCTCTATCTCTTGTTGAGGAGAGAGCTTACTAATTTCTCTTCAATTGAAGAACTTGTCCATTTTTTTACTAGTAGGATTAGTCACATTTTTATTAGTTACTCTCATGGTTTCACCTTTGGTTGTGTTTTAGTTATTGATATGAAAAGCTTGTTGCATAGTTTTCCTAATTGTACAAGGTTCCAAAAAATGAACATCATGTTGAATTTGGTCTTTAAGTCCATTGATGTACAATTATAGCCTTTGATAAGGTGTCACCTCAGGTGCTCGGAGTGTCAATATTAAATGCTCATCATTATATTCATATATAGAACTTAATTGTTTTAAATTTCTTAGTTGGGTAAAATAGCTTCCAATGCATGGTTGTTCATAAAAGGTTTCTAATTCTTTACTAAATTCTTGCCAACTAAATATTTGTCCTTGTTTATCACTCATCTTCCATTGGTACAATTGATAGGGTCCTAATTCTAAATATAGTAAAGCTATGTTAACCATGGCATTATTTGGTATATTGTGAAGTTTAAATTGTTGTTCTATGAGGCTTATTCATGAAATTACATTTCTACCATCAAATTTATGAATGTTTATCTTGGTAGGTATAATTGTTGACCTTAAAAAGGTTCTCCTATCTCTTGATTTGATTTATTAGGGTTGTAACCACTTTGGTGGTTTTTGGGGACTTTATTTTTTATAATAATTCCTTTGTAGACCTATCTAAACCCTCATTAAAGGATTTTACAAATGGGTCAAACAATTTATCTTTAATGAATATATTGTTGTTTCATGTCCTTTCATAATTCTTTCCTCAATTTTAGGTGGTGGAGAATAAAATGGGCCCTTAAATTTTCTATGTGAAGAAAGGTCCTCTAATTCTAAAGATGACATGGCTTTAATTATGTTTTTATTTTAAGATTTATTAAGGTAGAAAAGTATTTGATGTGAGATAATTTGATGTTTCAATTTGGACCAAATTTAGACCACTAAATTAAGGAATATATTTTGTCTAAAAATAAATTTCAAAGAACTAACCCTGCCTAATTTTTGATAAGCTTTCAAAAAATGTATTTTTTAAAATTCAAATATTATAATCTATAGAGCAAATTAATGAAATTTTTGACTAAATTTTGACCACTAAATTAAATAAATTATTCTGTTTTTAATAGAAAATCATAAAGAACTAACCGAACCTAATTTTTGATAAGCTTTCCAAAGTAAAGTCTTTAAAAAAAATCCAAAAATTATAGCCTATAGAGAAAATTAATGAATAAACATAAAATATTAATCTTTTAAAAAAATTACCTTCAAAGC
The DNA here is from genome assembly GCA_007258455.2 of Sequoia sempervirens. Lineage (NCBI taxonomy): Eukaryota > Viridiplantae > Streptophyta > Pinopsida > Cupressales > Cupressaceae > Sequoia > Sequoia sempervirens. Next base: position 9,712 of record VDFB02347293.1, read on the forward strand.
TTGATTTTTTTGAGAGTCCATCTAATGCATACCTCAAAACCCCAAAAAAATTAAATCCAAATTCACACTAGTTTGAAAGTTATGGTGAAAATTGTCATCACAAGAAAAATTGCACCTTGATGAACATAAGTTCAACATTCCAATGACACAATGGAAATGATCTCAAGGTGTGAGACCTTGAAAATTGAGGTCAAGTCTTTGGAGAAGGTTGAATTCCACTTTTGATCAAAGTGCAGATATGTTGGTTCAACCTAACACATTAAATCCTACTACTAAACCCACTCTAATAGCTCACAAGGGAAAAGGGATAAAAGGAATTTACATGAAAGTGAAAAGGGAGGTGATACACCAAGAGTCTATAAATTGTTTCTTCTTGCTTGAAAATACACAGAGCATCAATGAAAATGGTAGGACTCACATAATTCTCTGTTTAACCAATTTTAAGGGACAAATATGGAGGTTAGGGTTTGACAAGATATTGGAAAGAAGGAGGTATTCACAATCAACATATGCAAATATAATTAAAACAACATATATGCATAGAAAATGATGAAATTGCACTCAAACATGAAGGTAAAATAAATATACACAACACATCCAAGAGGGAGAAGAGGTAAAAATGGTGATTTTCATTAATAGAGGCATAAAAGCTATTTTAGAGTTGCAAAGTGTAAGAATACATGTCTTCCAAAGAAGATGTGAGAGGAGAACAAAGAAGAGCCCTTAAAATGAATACAATACTTGCCTTTAGGGTATGTGCAGGATCATCATGGAAAAAACAGGCCCTTAAGTGGCAAAAAATTCAGAAAAATTAGAGTTAGGAAACTTGACTTAATAATTTGAATAAGTTATCTATATTATTTCAAAAATACGTAAGAATATAATTTGTAGAAAATTGAATTTAGTTTCTAAACTACTAGTTTTATTAAAAACAAAAATCAATTTGGTGAAAATTTGAAATTTCAATGCAGTAGTACTTAAATTTTAGGGAAAATATAAGAAGTAGGTGTGTTTGACCACCCTAACCACAAGAAAATGATAATATTTTTTTATAATATGTTAGATATAAGTAGAGGCCTCATGTCTCGATGTGATGCATATTTTTTTGTAATTTTTTTCCAAGTAAATAATTAATTATGAAATTTTTATTACAACTTTTAAAAATATAAAAACTCGTACGTCTAACCATCTTAACTTGGTCAAAACTTCATGAAATTCTTTTTTTTTTAATCCTATAGTATGTGAAGCATAGAATGTGATGCATGTTTCAGATTCAAAAAATGTGATACTTTTTGAAAGCTATAGATGTTTTTCAATTATCCTATCAATCAAGACTTTAGTCGTAATTCAAATAGAAAATGAATAATAATTATTTATTAAATTCAAACTAAAGCATAATTTATATTGATGTAAAGCTGAGAATCTCCTTTAAAAACCCTTTTTGTTTCATCAATTTTGGGTAAAAAAAGAATCGTCAGCCACATACCCTACACACACCCATCATATCGCCAGTTTTTGGCCCATCATGATCCTACACATACCCTTTAACTCAAGCATAACTCAAAAATTATTCCCAAGAAGAAAGACCAACACTCAACATCCCTTCCTTTGTATTGAATGATGTGCCAAACCTGCATTGAAATCTCCCATGAAATCAGTGATTTGGGCATAAATCACGTCAGAAGGAACAAAAACAAGCAATAAATGAGTATGGGTGCCACTAAATCTACTTGTAGTAGTTAGGAGGTGCATTAAATGCCATCCTTGTAACCCAAAAATTAGATCTGATAGTTGGGAAAGTCATTTGAGCATTAATGGTGCTTTTGGATACAAAACACACCATTCTAAAGTACTGTCAAACTTTTAGGCCTGAAAGAACCACTCTACTAAGAATTAAATGTTCTAAATCCACAAAAAAAGCATCCTCATTGGACATCAAGCATCGAGCTTGCTAGATAATTCTTTTCAAAAGGCCAGAAGGAAGAATGCCATGATTCTAAAAATTCATAGTGTAGACACATAAAAATGACCTAGACCTGCAAACTCTATTTTTTCCACTTTCTTCCTAGCATAATTATGACATTTAATTATGTTCTTGGTCCACATTCGACTATTAATTAAATAATTCATAATTATTTAATTAATTCACGTCTCTTATTTTCTGCATGATTATTAAATAAATAAATTTTATTTATTTATTCAATACGTCACTAATTGTCTAAATCTTCTCATAATTAAATAAATTTATCAATTTATTTAATTATCTTTATTCATTATGTCTTCTTGAGTATTAAATAAATGAATCTTATTTATTTATTTAATATGTCATTAATTCTCTGTCGGTATTGGCATGGTGTGTTGGTTTAAAGGTGGCATTGTTGTTCTTGCCACCAAGGTTCAAACCCCATTGGGGTGGTATTGTTGAATGGTTGTATTCCGGTTCATAGCTCTGGTCAAAAGCGTTTACCCCTTGAATAAAAAAAATATGTTATTAATTCTCATAATTAAATGAATTTATTAATTTATTTAATTATTGATCATATCCTCTAAATTAAATAATTATCTTTAATTATTTAATTTCCAAATTTAACATTTCTCTCATTTTAAATAAATGAAATTATTTAAAATGATCACTTTCTTGACTGCCAGTTCATTTTAGTAAATAATCTGAAAATCGATTATTTATTGTCACATAAAATCCATAATTTGAATTAATTTAATTCAAAATGGTAACCTTCTTCCAAAAATCAAGTAATTGAGAAAATTCATGATTTTCCAAATCTGCTTTTCAGTCCAACCTTTATCTTCTTGATTTTTTGAATCTCACAAATCAGACAGTCTTTATCTTCTTGATTTTCGAAAATCTTTATCTTTTTGGCTAATTATCTCATTTATTATCGACCGTCGATTCAATCTTCTCAGATGACATCTCGACCACTCATTTAATAATTTTTCCCTAATCCTAATTAGGGATTGTCACATTACATCTCGTCCTCTGATTTTAGGCTTTTGTCAAACTTCAATCTCGTCCATTCATTTAAAATTGCATTTTCTATAAAATGCCATTTTGCTCACATTTTTGACACAGAACACATATATGCTTGCATTTTCATTTTATGATTTTGGCATACTCAATTCTTGTCTTAGGCATTAGAGTCATTTTGTCATGGACATTTAGATTTAATTTTTTCATATTCCAAATCCTTCAAAGCTTGTGTAGGACATAGTCTTTATTTGTCAAATTGCTCACACACTCGATCTGAGGGCAACAATCAACAAGTTAGAAGGTGCTATGAAGGTAAATCATGGAAGCTTCGATGACAGGTATAATTTTTTTATTTGTGTTTAGTTTCCATTGTTCTTGATAGCTTCTTTGGGTTTTATGCTTTATTGATTTTCTAATCTAACCTTTAAGAAAATAACCCTTAAATACATTGGTGAACCCGACTGCTTTATCTTTTGTTTCGTACGTTTTTTTTTTCTATCTTTTTTGTAGGTACAGGTACATAATGCTGCATTTTTTTTTATCACGCCGCATTTGATGCGTCACGACACATTCGAAGGAAAAAATGATGCAATCGCTCTGACATGCCGCATTCGCAGTATGAAAAGTCACATTTGACAGAAATGAGCTGCATCTGCCTGATGAACCGAGACACATTCGCTCTACTACGATGCATATGCTTGGTGAAAATTTCTTCCTTTTGCATTCTAGTTTTTCTATTTTCTGTCATTTTCTGTTTTGCATTCTGCTTTTTTTTTTCTCTGTTTTCTGTTTGGCATTCTGGTTTTCTTTTCTAGCATAGGGTTTTCGTGTTACTAATTTTTGTTTATAACATGTGGCGGTTATATTTCATGAGTCCAAGATGATTTAAGCAAACTACTAACTTGTGATCTTGTAGGTTCGAATTTCCAAGACTCATTTCTAAACATCGTGTTTATTTTTTATTAGATTACAACACATTTATTTTGGTGCACTTAAAATAAACATGTCTTTCATTTTCTCTAATTGTGTTTGAAAGTGGTAGGCGAGTATGCTCTCATCTTGTGCAAACTAGGTGATCAAAAATCCAGACCCACTTTATCCTTGTGTAACCCTGATGCAATAACCGAAGTATCCTCTCCCCTTGCGTAGTAATGTGATCTTGGGTGTAAGAGAAATGATTATTGCCTCTAGAAATTGGGCCTACCTAGGGATTTCATCACCCCAACGCGAGTCAAACTGGCAACGGAGCTAAAGCCAAGCTACCCCCAACTGGTATATAAATGTGAATCTTAAGGGAAAACCTAAGATTACGAGTGCGGATGTGTCATACGGACCAAGTAGCACTCCCCAAAACCCTGTTGAGCTTAACCTCTTTAGGCTAGAGTGCCTCCTAAATAGAGCTTAATCTTGTGCCCCATGTATGGCCACTTGAATGGGGGTCCCGAATTAAAAAATCTTGTGTAGTAAGCCCAAAACCTTCTATTTGCTAGTACAACACTGGTCGGTGTGAAGCCTTCCACGTCTTCACAGTCTTTAGTAGAGGTGATCAAGCTTCCATGGGAGTTTCATGGGGGTTGGAAGCTTGGTTGTCCTGAGAAGAGAGTGCACTGTAAGGGGGACCCCGTGCAGCCAAGCTTCTTGATTCACATGCTACTGATATGCGGCTGGGGAAACCCATGTGGAGTCTAGCGAATACTATCCTGGCCTAACCTAGGATCGTACTTTTTCTCTTATGTGCTTGTTTACTTTTTGAAACATCGTGCTTGCCAAGTGTTTGTTGGTTACTTAAACATAACAAACAACACCCAAACATCTAAAAAAAAATCATCAAACTTTCAGCAATTCGGGTTTTGACCACAAACTAGACATAGGCTATTATCATCCTCGCATTAGTTGTCATTCAAATCATTTTCATTTGAGCAATTTCCTTTTATGGTGGAAACTAGACTCCAAAGAAAGAAATGAAAAATGGCAAACTTTGGACAAGACTCCACTTCCAATCACACGTATGACCCAAATTGGACTTTTGACGACCCAATTAGCAACACAAATACTCAACCTCTCATGACCATACCATCCTCATCAAGGAGTCCCTTTGAACCATTCTTACATAAGGATGAATATGGACAAATACTTGAGGAAAAACTAGAGGTAGCAGCATAAGATCTCGAGGCGTCCCAATTTGACGAACAAATGGTCTTATATGACAGGGACAGATATTTGGCCATACTCTTAAGTCAAGGAGCTAAATTACCCTGTGGATTTGACATTAATACGTTGAGATCAACATCTCCTGACCCCAACGCCAACAACACACATAACATGTCCAATAGTGGTCAACCTCCAAACACCACGAGTAATACCTTTTTTGATGCTACCTCACAAAATGTCACAACTACCATGAGTGCTACCTCCAACATTCCAAACAACTCCAATTCAATCAACGCTACATCCATGGGAGGAGCACAATCTGTCACATTTCCCACAATATCCACAATATCGTCACAATTGGTTGGAGCCACCTTTGGGTCCTTGACAATGTGGGAAAGTTATTCCAATCCTCTCTTCACCACTACGGTAAATGCCACAGGGGAATCATCAAGCCATACAAATCCTCCATTGACAACTGCATCTAGTATCATGAGTGCATCTTCTTCAAATCCCCCCATTGGCACCTCACTTAATCCTTTGGGAGGAAGTAAACGACGTATCTTTATTCAAGGATCACAAAAAAATGTCAACACATCAACACAACTTAATCCCATCACCTCCCAAGGACAAAAAATGAACATTCCCCTTGTACAAACACAACAATTTGGCCAAGGCCATCAAAGCACACAACCTATGGCATCATTCGCACATCAAAATGTTCATGGTCACCATATTCCCCAAGTATCAATCCAAATGGCTGGGGGACATATTCTGATATATTCATCCCATATCCATACCCATCAACACGTCCCTAATCCAAACTCTCAGTACCAACACACAAACCAAAACACATCATACATGACACAAAAACATATCCCTCAACAATACACCAACATCCACCCACAACAAATGGGGACCCATGGTGTGCCAATTAATCTAATGTATGGGGCCACAAATGACCATATAATCGATGCCTTACAAGCAAAGCTGATGGGTCTAGAGAAGACCATAGAAAACATTCAAATTTTCACCAAGAAATTAGAAGTGTCATATGATCTATCAATGTACCCCTTTGACATGAACTTATACATGCCGCCATTTCCTCTGGAATATGTGTCACCAAATTTTACCAAATACAAAGGAAAGAAAAACCCTATTGAACATGTCCAAGAATTCGCAACCAACTGTATGGATGTCACCATGAACAAACGTACTTGATGAGACTCTTTTCTAAAAGTCTCACAGGTCGTGCCCTTGAAGGGTTTTCCACTCAAAAGGATATCAAAACATGGGACGAACTTAAACACAAGTTCATAAAAAATTACTCGTATAACATTGACATGGACACCTCTATCACTAGCCTATGTACTCTCATGCAAGAGTATGTGGGTGAAACTTTTATCCCATTCTTCCAAAGATGGAGAAGTCTCGCTAGTTGTTGCCACATAGACATACCCGAAAAAGAAAAGGTTGACATGTTCGTTCAAACACTTTTGGGCCCCCTGAAATATGGATTACAAGTTCATTGTTGCAAAAATTTTACAGACCTAGTCGAAAAGGGCATCCAAGTTGAGAAGGATCTTGTTGCAAAAGGAGAACTAAAGTATGGTCCTAAAAACACAAATGTAAATCCTCCCACTAACAAAAATAAGTACTGGGTCAAAAATAAACATGTTACAAATGACGGTGTTGTTGACACCAAGGCTGTAAACACTATGGGTCCTGTACTGGCTCTAAAAGGGGTTCAACCGCAAAACAAATGAACAACGATATTGACACCCCCACTAATTCTACTCCAAACAACCAGAACGGTCAAAATAATCACAATCAAGGACAATACCGTCAAATGAGATAGTTCCCCAGGGGTCACACATACACTCCCTTTGGTGAGCCCATTGAAGAAGTCCTCACGAAATTCCTTTAGAATGGTGTCATCACACTTCAATAACCAAAACCATATGACCCAGGACAATTCAAACCTGCATGGTGGGATGATAATGTATTTTGCGAATATCATCGGGAAGAAGGACATAAAACTTCTTCCTGTCGACAACTAAAAAATTTGGTACAAGACCTTATTGAAATCGTATCATTGAGGTAGGTGGACCACAATTTTCCTCTAATTCAGATCATACCATTCATAAGAACCCACTGCAAGACCATGGTTCTAATAACGCTTCCATGTCAGGTCTTACAACAAACAATAATCAAGCCAATTACGCTTGCGCCAAGTATGACTATTCTGGTGGAACTACTATAAACAATGTTCGAACTGATAATGAATGTGTCAATACCATCACAGTCAAGAGAGCACCTCAATGCAATGCTACTACTCGAAGTGGCAAGATCACCATAGCTAGTTTGCCTCCTCCTAGGCAACCTAAAATAACCATACCTGGTCCATCTCCTAAGCAATCAAAATCCAACTCATCCACAAAGCAGTGGCAACCTAAGAGTCAGTTTAACCTTATCAATCAGTTAGGAAAAACCCCTGTGCAAATCTCCATACTCGAGTTGCTTCGCATTTCTCCCACGCATAAGGCTATCTTGGATAAAACCTTGCAAGAGTCATCCGTCCCTAAGGATATTGATGTCAACCAATTTGAGACCATGGTGGGATATCGCACTACACCTCACCACGTCACCTTTTCTAATCAAGATTACTTGTCACCCAAGACCAACCATAATGATGCATTACACATTGAAAATTTCATCCATAAGCACAAGGTCATAAGAGTTTTAGTAGATGGTGGAGTAGGATTGAACATATGCTCCTTAAAATTGGTTAAGACTCTAGGATTTTTTGATGCATGCGTAGACCCTACAAAGAGTATAGTTATAAAAGCATATGATGCCGAAGAATGTTCTTCTAGAGGTGTTATTTCTCTTCCTATCAGAGTGGGACCAGTCATTGTAGATAAAACTTGCCAGGTCCTAGATTTAGAATTACCTTACAACATCTTGCTCGGTCGCCCATGGATTCATGCCTTAAAAGTCATTCCTTCTACATATCACCAATGCTTAAAATTCCCATTTGATGGCATAGAAATTACCATATATGGAGACCCTGACCCTTTTCAATATTGCACCAACCTAAGGGGTATTTCTGAAAACTGAGTGCCCATCAAATGAGAAGCTCTTGGCTCCTCTTCTTCTAAATACATTGATCCTTCCACACTCGCATCATCTTCCATGTCCACTCTGTCCACATCCTCCGCCACACCACCATCTTCCACACTTCCTAAGGATGAATCCAATGTCAAGATCTAGGACCTAGGTTGTGGAGAATTCAAACTGCATACAACATATAGCATCACAACAATACCAAAGTCTCTGAAGGTCTATGGTTAGCCACATTTTAGAATGGAACCCAAAGAAATTTTCAAAGTCCCACCAAAAACGGTTTTCATCAAATGGGGAGACATGAGCAATGAGGACCTTTCCGACATTACAAGTTGGCTCTATAAAGATATGGCAAACCCCCATTACTAGTTAAGAAATATGGCAAGGGATATGACATAATGAAGGCTAAGGGCTATGATGGAACTAGCGGCCTAGGAAGAAATAAAATTGGATGAAGAGAGCCCATAGAACCTTTCAAAATACCAAAGTATGTTGGCTTAGGGTTTGGATTTCCCGAAAATGACGACCGATGTACCAATGAACTTTTAAGTGAGCGAGTGCATGCTTCGGAAAGTGTCAAGACCATCAAGGAATCCCTTAGCGAAATCGACTCTCATGAGTGGGAATTTGGCTCCGAACAATCCTTAAGTGACTATTGCCTCGATGATTTGTTTCTTGAAGATGGGGAACTGACCTCTGAACAAAATTTTTGGCAAACATTTAAAATTGATAAGGCACTGAATAGTCACAATCCCACTTCCCTTCCCCATGACATACAAACCCCACCAGCTAAATACCGTCAGTCAAATTCATCTGAATTGACAGATAGCATTGATACCCACGAATCTGAGTCCTTCACCCCTTATTTTGACAATGAATATGAGACAAGTGAAGGAGAATATTGGATAGAGTCTGACATGGAATTGGACGATGACAACTTCATCTTAAATGTCTCTGAATCTGTCAACATGCTTTCTGCATCCTCCCCTCAATTCACCAACACTAACGATGGAATTACCCTAGTTTATCCTTAGCTAATCAATTGGGACCAACAAGGCCCACCAGTCTTGGACACCTTTCAGAATGATGAGGCCATTGCAAAATTTATGTGAATATGTGAAGGCATACCCAATGGTGATCACAAGGTAGGATTCACTATTGACCTAGATTGTGTGGCTTACTTTGGCGAGACTGCTTCGTCCTCCAGTCACAAAATTAAAAATAGGAATAAAACAAAAAATGAAACGTCTTTAGGTGAAAACCGAAAGGCACCTTCTGACGATAAAAAAGTAAAAAAAAAGGACGTATTTGTGGGTGAAAACCTCTCCAAGGTGCCCAAAGATGGAGGACTAGAATTTCTTCCCGTAACTCAAGAGAAATCAGCTATGCTCATAGAAGACACCATGGAAGACAACATATCAATAGCAGAAGATCCCAAAATGGTACTCTTTGTAGCATCCTTGATTGAAGAAGAGAAACTGGAATTTCACAAATTATTCGCCGACCGTAAGATCAACTTCACATGGTCCTATGTAGACATGCCTAGACTAGACCCAAAACTAGTTCTACACCATCTACCATTATTTCCAAATGCTAAACCAGTTAAACAAAAGCTACACAAAATTCACCCTCAGGTTGCTCTACTGGTCAAAGCTGAGTTGAAGAAACTTATAGACGCCGGGTTCATATGGTCTATTGATTATACTGAATGGATATCTAACCTGGTGCCAGTAACAAAGCAAAATGGGATGATCTGAGTCTGCACAGATTTTAGAGACCTAAAAAAGGCATGCCCAAAAGATGACTTTCCTTTGCCGAATATTGATATCATAGTCGACGTCACAGTAGGATATGAGATGTTGTCCCTCATGGATGGTTTCTTTGGCTACAATCAAATTCGTATTTCCCCTGAAGACCAACATAAAACAACATTCACTTGCCCTTGGGGTACATACTACTGGAATTTCATGCCATTTGGTCTTAAGAATGCAGGTGCCACATATCAGAGGGCTATGACCACAATCTTTCACGACATGATGCATAAGATAATGGAAGATTACGTGGATGACCTTTTGGCTAAATCAGTGACAAGGAAAGATCATCTAAAAGTATTAGACACAATTTTCAAGAGGCTAGAAGAATATAAGGTCAGACTGAATCCTAAGAAATGTGTCTTTGGCATCACATTTGGAAAATTTTTGGGATACATAGTGTCTCAATGAGGCATTGAGGTCGAACCAACAAAAGTAAAAGCCATCATGGACATGCCTCCGCCCAGAGGAATAAGTGAACTCAGAACCTTACAAGGCAAGCTGTAGTCTATCTGGTGCTTCATAGCACAGTTGGTCGATAAGTGTCAACCATTCCAATATCTTCTGCGCAAAGGCATTCCCTTTGTGTGGACAGATAAATTCCAAGAGGCCTTTCAACAAATAAAAGACTACCTATTGTTGCTGCTAGTCCTTATGCCTCCCATCCAAGGAAAACCTTTGATATTATACATATCTGCCACTACTTCAGTACTGGGGGCATTACTAGCATAGAACGACCAAGAAGAAAAAGAAAGGGATATATATTACATCAGTTAGACACTGGTTGAGTATGAGTTAAATTACACATCAATTGAACGGGCTTGTCTAGCAGTGGTTTTTGTAGCTCAAAAATTAAGACATTAAATGTTAAGCCATTAGACACAACTAGTAGCAAAGATTGACCCCATCAAATATCTATTAAGTTGGGAAACATTAATAGGACGTCTTGCAAAATGGATCATGATTATGAGTGAATATGATATTCAATATGTAGAAAGAAAGGCAATAAAAGGACAAGTCATAGCAGACCAACTAGCAGAGGCACCTATACAAAGTGATCACCCTTTAGTGGAAAATTTTCCAAATGAGTCAATATTCCATATGGAACCTAACTCACCTTGGAGACTCTACTTTGACGGATCACATACTAATCATGGCTCGGGGGCAGGGATCCTGTTCATGACCCCTCAAGGAGATTCTATTCCTAAATATTTCTACATAGCTTTCCCATGCACAAATAATGTGGCAGAATACGAGGCACTGGTTATAGGACTTAGAATGGCAATAAAATGGAAAATCAGAACACTGCATGTCTCTAGGGATTCTCAGCTCGTCATCAACTAGGTTAATGATGACTACGACAAAAAAGATGAGAAGTTGATGCCCTACAAATGAATGGTTACCAGTTTTCAAACGTACTTTCATATGGTAACTTTTGAACAAGTTCTAAGAGCACAAAACAAAGCAGCAGATGCCATGGCTACGATAGGCTCTCTCCTCGACATTCCAAGCAATATGCCTCAGCTGGAATTCCTAATAGAACAATTGTTGGTTCCGGCCTATGAAATTCTAGAGTCAGAGATGGTCTGTGAACTTGTTGGTCCTGATTCTCCTTGGTACCAAGATATTTATGACTACCTTAAGTCCCAAATCCTTCCACCTAACCTGTCTAATAACCAGAGGAAGTCCTTTATCGGAAGAGCCGCAAGATATGCCATCATCAACAACACCCTTTATCGTCGTAGCTTTGACGACACCCTCCTTAGATGTCTCGACACCAATGAAGCACGCACAACCTTACGCAAAGTACATGAGGGTATATGCAGGTCTCATTCGAGTGGTCCTACTCTGGCCAAGAAGATAATGAGACTTGGGTACTATTGGCTGACCATTGAAAAAGATGCACTAGAATATGTCAAGACTTGTCGCCAATGCCAGATTCACAGTGATTTGATTCACGCTCTAGCGCAAGAACATCGACCGATTACTTCTCCTTGGCCCTTCACATAGTGGGGACTCGACCTTATGGGTAAGATTCATCCTACCTAGTCTAATGGCCACAAATTCATCATAACCACCACTGAGTATTTTACAAAGTGGATCAAAGCTATCCCCTTGATGTAGATAATCGACAAACAAATATCCAAATTCATTTTTAACAATATCATTTTTTGGTATGGTCTTCCACAATCCATCATCACTAACAATGGACATCCATTTAAAAACCAAGACGTTCATGAGTTATGTGAGCGATTTCACATCCAACATCATTTTTCCTCTCTGTATTACCCACAAGGCAGCGGTCAAGTTGAGGCGTCAAATAAAACCATTATTAAAATCCTAAAAAAGACTATCAATGACACTAGCCGTGACTGGCATATTCAACTCAACCCTGCTCTATGGGCTTATCGCACCAGCATTCGCAAACCCACAGGAGCCACTCCATTTTCCCTAGTCTTTAGAGCTAAGGCCATATTTCCTATTGAGGTTGAAATTCCTTCCTTATGAGTCTCCCTGAAGGGTCTGACTGATGATGAGGAGTATAGACAGTCGCCCCTACACGAGCTGGAGATGTTAGAGGAAAGAAGGAAAATTTCCCTGAACCATCTACAAGCATATCAGAACCGTCTTTGTCGCAGTTACAACAAGAGAGTCATAGTCAGGAAGTTCGACATTGGTGACTTAGTCCTCATGTAGAACCCTAAGAATCAGGTTGACAGAGAAAAGTTGGGCAAGTTTGAACCAAACTGGTTGGGTCCTTACGTCATCATATCCTCTTTTGGTTTGGAAGCATATCAATTGGCTACCCCAGATGGTGAAAAATTGAAGGATCCCATCAATAGTCTACATCTTCACAAGTTTTATGCGTAGCATCAGAAGGTTGAGCGGAAAACTTGAAAATACAAAAAAAAAAATTGAAAATAATGAAAACCTGGCAAACAGGCGTCTTGGCGGCACCAATTTTTTTTTTTGAAAAAATGACAAAAACAGTAAAGAGAAATAATCCGTCCAATGGTGAAAACCTGGCAAACAGGCGCCCTGGATAAGTACCATGGTGAAAACCTAGCAAATAGGCACCATGCGTAATCGATCATTGCTCGGCCATCTACTGTTACTTTATCTATCTCAGCCTAGGATGAAATACATTTCTCGTCACCACCATGACATCTGCCATGACATCATACCCTTCCTCTCATGGTTGACATCAGGTCTTGTATCCTGTCCATTTGGTATCCCATGAATATCTCTTTGACATCCCTTAAAAATTGGCTAAGTCTTAGACCTGACTAGGGGAAAATTTTGATCATGTGACTTCAGTGGGTATCGTACATGGTCTAGAAAATTGCAAAAAGTCCTAAAAAGACAAACATTTCAAAAAGTCCTAAAAAGGACAAAAACATTACAAAAAGTCCTTAAAAAAGACAAAAACATTGCAAAAAGTCCTGAAAAAAGATAAAAACATCAGAAAAAGTCCTAGAAAAAGAAAAAAACATCATAAAATGTCTTGAAGAAAGACCTAAAAATTGAAAAAAGTCCTGAGGAAACCACAACAAAGTCAAAATGTATAGAAAACACAAAAATGAGGTCATTCCTTGTCAAGTTTGTCAGTCTTTGTCATTTGTCTGAAATACGTTGTCTTTGCGCATTTGCTACGTAGGCAAGACTCATATTTGAGTCCCCGAGACATTAGGTCAATCCCTTTAGGTTTGTCAAAATAAAATCATGACTCAATCTTTGGTCACCAAGACAAAGTCATTGGTCGTGTCAAACTACGAGGTCTCTGAGTGTATGACGTAGGCAAGGCCATCTGTCGATGAGCCCCCGAGGCCGCACTAGGTCAGTCCATTAGGGTTCATGGCACTACAATGGCACACACGTCAAAAGTCTATAGGTCAAAAGAAATCATTAAAACAAAGTATGGCAATCATTTATTCAAACATGACAATCATATCACCATAACATATCATCATATGGACAACACAAGTAAAATTAGGGCCAATTTCAGTCAAAATCGGTCAAATTATCAACTCTTGGTTATCTTTCAGATGTGTCCTTCTAAAGAATAGCCTCTGTCATTTATGCCTTAGGATGGGTCCTTCCTAGGCATCATCATTGTCATCTGACATTTTTTTGAGGGATCCTTTTGACATTTAAGGATCACTCCTCTCGACATCAATATTCTTCAGATGTGTCCTTCTAAAGAAGAATCTCTCTTATTCATGCCTTAGGATGTGTCCTTCTGAAGAAGAATCTCTCTTATTCATGCCTTAGGATGTGTCCTTCCTAGGCATCGTCATTGTCATCCAACATTTTTGAGGGATTCCTTTTGAAATTTAAGGATCAATCCTCTCAACATCAACATTATTTAGGATGTGTCCTTCCTAAATTTGGCAATCTTCAACATTCGTCATCTTCGCATCATTAAAATCATGACACCCTGGCATCTCCACATCATTAGACCTGACATCTCGACATTAAGACACTCAACATCCAGACACACTTGGAAAACACTTGGCACTTGTCTTTTGGCTTTCATCATGTTACTAGTTTTTTAGTGAGATCCTGACAACATGATTTAGAAAAGCAACGATGTATCATAATGGTCTTATATTGTCTTTGGATTTTTTATCATGTTACTAATTTTTCAGCGAGATCCCAACAACAGGATTTAGAGAAGAAGTGATGTATCATGACGTTTGTCTTGTCTCTTGACATGCATGTTACTAGTTTCTCAACGATGTCCTGATTTCGGGATTTAGAAAAATGACGATGTATCATGATAATGGCTTTATTGTTGTATTTTGACAATCATGTTGCTAGTTTCTCAAGGATATCCTCGAAATAGGATTTAGAGAAGCAATGATATTTCATGATTTTTCCTTTTTTTCTTTTCTGCTGGCGGTTGGTTATGACAAAAAGACTGGGGCAACTGCACTCTTAGTATGAGTCATGATCATCATTGTCTGTGACTGCTTGTGTTATGTGATGGTACAACCTTGTACACCTTGATTTATGTCATATCATGGTGTTGTTGGCCACCACAACAATCTACCCAATGATGATTAAGAGCAATAAATATTAAAGTCCTATGGTCAAATTTTGAAGGATTTGGTCTAGGAACTAACATGCATCTCCTTTGGTCTGTTCATCTTCGCCCGTCCATCTCACGATGATATCTTGTGACATACAAAAACATAAGTGCATACATAATCATATAGACATTGCATTAGATCCATACATATATCATCCATAGTATTAAATCATATACATTAATCATAAACATGGCATCCATTCAAATAAATAAATTATGCATATCATCATCATCCATGGTACAACATCGACATAACATATAAATAAGCATTGCATTATCATAAGTAACCATCATAAGAAATACATGAAATGACATATAGGTAAGTAAATATCATCATCCATCATAACTGCATAATTCACATAAGCATCACATCACATATATCATAATGCATAAATTAATTAACATCCCATAACACACATGTAGGCCGCATCAAAACTGCATCATCATATAGCATCATCTCAAAAAATATACAATGTCATAGGATAGAGTCAAGAGATATCCCAAAAATAGAGCTCACAGGCTCAATGGTGTATACATAATGTGTCATAACATAAATTCTGAAAAAGGAAATCAAATGTAGTATCCATGTCCCTAAGAAGACCTCTCCTCATCCCCTCATGGTGAAGAGTGTGGTGACTGAGGAACTGTAATAGCCTCTGTCTGTGAACTAGATGGAACTGACAATGATGGAACTTGTGTCGATACTACAGCCCGACTCTGAGAGGATGAAGGATCTGTCACTGGTGGCTGCCTCTATACTGACCTCTACTTTGAACTAGTGGACCCATGAATACGGCTTGAATGATGACTCGAGGCATGCCTGTGTGAGTGGTGGACATGTGCCTTGATGTGTGCCCTGAAGAGGTAGACCCTCCTGTATTACTGTGACTCCTGCTGTTGCTCCCACTCCCTGATCTATGACCACTACCTGTCCTCATCTGTGAGAGCGACAGTGTAGGATCTCATTGCTCGAGAGGAATTTCCTGCTCATATAGGGTCATGTACTACCCGTACTGAGTGCTCACCCTAGCAAGCTCACGGGAAATATCCTCTGAAGGTCCTAAACATAGCGCCACAAAATCTACACACCACTATGCTGCCTCCTATTGGCAGATCACTGCCTAATCCTGCTCTACTCAAGCCACCTCTAGCTTCTCCTGTAGTGCCCTGACCTATGGCACACTCTCATCTAGCCTCCTCTATAGATCTTCCACCCTCTGGTCTATCGTGGCATCCTAGGGCAATGTCAAGGTAGATAGTATCTCCCCCTCTCCCTCCACCATCCTCCATCTCAGGGGTCTCTCGGCTTCATCCAAAGCATCATCATCATCATCATCCTCTACGACTTCCTCGCCATTGACTCCCTCACCCTGAGGCACATCCACATCCACCTCCTGCTCCTGTCTCTCCTCCTCCTACTCCTGCCTCGACTCCTCCTCCTACCTCTCCTCCTTCGCCTCCTGCCTCAGCTCCTTCTCTCTCTCCCCCTCCTTGGCCACCTCTGGGATGGCATCCAATGCAGCTCTGGCCACACGTGGTCACACCCTCCTACCCTGCCTCTGGCCATCTCTCCTTCATTTGTGGTCGTCTCCTCTGTCATCCCCATCATCTCCATCATCTCCACCCCTGCCTCCATCCCTCCCCCTACCTCCACCCCTCCCCCTGTCTCCATCCCTACCTCCGTCTCTGCCACCATCCCTCCCTCTACCTCTACCTCTATCACCATCTTTGCCCCCTTTCCTAGCTCATGGCACACATGGTATAACTAACCTCCTATCGATTGACACTGGCACATTTGGATCTGTTAGCAACATTGGTCAGTGTGCATGCCACCATAAATCATAATTAGTCATAGTCCCTGGATCTGCAACCCCACCTCTCCATCCCCACTACTGGGCTACTAACCCATCAATTTGCTGCTTAGCAAAGGCTATGGGAATAGGTGGCCCCCACGCTATGACAGGTACATCTCTATAATGAGCTGACTTTGCACTGTCCTCCCAATTAGATAATGGTACTATCTGCATAAGCTCAGGTGGTCATCCTCATCATCCCACTACTGCTAGTCTTTGTAGGGCCTCTAGATGAATGAAACCATGGTATTAATCCGATGGCGCCACTAACCTGTCTCTCCCATCCTAGTCTGTTGAAGGGAACCAACATAGTAATAGGAGTAGGGCATCCCCTCGGCTAGCTATGGTCTCTAGATAGGAGGTTGGAATATCGCTATATGCTCCTAGGCCCAAATCATCAGAAGGGTGGGGCCATAGGAAATGCTCTCTGCCCTCCTATAAGCCACCTCGTGAAGCTGATGGTAGAGCGTTCCCAACAAATAGGGCCACCAGGCATAAACTATCCTATCCCACCTCATGTCCACTATCACATCTCCCCAACCAATGAGAAACCCATGCTCGCAATGGTTAGGAATTAGTATCCCGCCGATCAGTGTCGCCAAAAATGCATCAAACTAGGCATAATGCTCCACCATAAACTCCCAGCAAATCTCATAGCCCTTGATGCCGAGTCCTACTCCCTCATCCTGATAGTAAGCTGTGAAGGTCTGATACCCATGCCAAGGGTCGTAAACAATCCACTCTCCTCGGATAGGCAGACGTAGAATATGGTACATATCCTCAAGTGTAACTGTCGCCTCTCCCGTCAGCAAGTGGAATGAGCATGTCTCTAAATGCCATTGCTCATATAATGCAATCAACAAACCCCTATTTTCCTGAATAACAGGCATATAGGCAGCATAATACAAGCCCAACTGCATCAACCGTCATCGCTCTCGCTGAGTCAGCTGATCACCGAACCTGAAGGTCGATGGCCTGCTCTCCCGAGTATAGATGGGTGCAAGCTACCTCTACACAAGGCAAAACAACGTGTTAGCACTTTATGGACAAACACCATTATCATCAAAAGCATGTAAAATTTAAAACCCATCAAAATCAGTACTAGTCAAAGTCAAAGTCAAATGCGTCGCGTTGACTACAAATGCATCTCGAAGAAGCGTTTGTGTCGCTATACACCTCAATTGCATTGTGAAAAATCAATTGCGTCGTTTTGTCCATCAATTGCATCACATCAGGTCACTTGCATCTCGATTTCTGGTACATGTGTAACTTCATACAAATGCATCTCTCTAACACACAAATGCGTCCCGAAATGTCATATGCATCATTCCATCATTCGAATGTGGCACAAAATGACGAATGTGTCACGATTTCCAGTAGATGCATCACACATCCTTAGACTGCTCTAATTATCCTTTTCACTTGCATCACGACACAACAAATGTGTCAAATGCGAATGCAAATGCGGCTTACGCGCACGCATATGCGTCGCAATGCATTAGTTGTTTTTCCTAAAACCCTAAATTTTTTGCGCAAAATGAGAAAATTACAAAGTGGGTAAGGGGTACATACTGCAGGATCAGAACCCTTTGGTTGCCTGAAAGTCCATATGATCTCACTGTGATGCTCTGTCACTGGAATCACCATCCTCGCTGAAGTCCTCGCTTTGAGCTCTCAAATTTGCAAAAGTAAATAGTGAAAATGAATTGACTTTTACTAATTTCTCAACCTATTTATAAAAGAAAAAATGACATTTGGCAACTAGGTTATTACTGGAGGCCCTTTTCACCAACTTTGACCACCCTGTTGGCTGCCTTAAACATGTCAGAATCCGAAACTGTCACCACCATTATTTTTCTGGTGATCAAATTGACTTATCGGGACACTTTCCAAAATTTTCTATCGCCGGCCCAAAATTTGAAAAAAAATTCGAGGGGGAATTGATACTCTATATCTTTGCTGGGGCATGACTTTGACTTATTTTCTTTGTCACAATGTGACATGCTACATTATGACAAAGAGAGGCAAACTGTAGACACATAAAAATGACCTAGGCCTGCAAGCTCTATTTTTACCACTTTCGTCCTAGCATAATTATGACATTTAATTATGTTCTTGGTCCACATTCGACTATTAATTAAATAATTCATAATTATTTAATTAATTCATGTCTCTTATTTTCTACATGATTATTAAATAAATAAATTTTATTTATTTATTCAATACGTCACTAATTGTCTAAATCTTCTCATAATTAAATAAATTTCTCAATTTATTTAATTATCTTTATTCATTATGTCTTCTTGAGTATTAAATAAATGAATCTTATTTATTTATTTAATATGTCATTAATTCTCATAATTAAATGAATTTATTAATTAATTTAATTATTGATCATATCCTCTAAATTAAATAATTATCTTTAATTATTTAATTGCCAAATTTAACATTTCTCTCATTTTAAATAAATGAAATTATTTAAAATGATCACTTTTTTGACTGCTAGTTCATTTTAGTAAATAATCTGAAAATCGATTATTTACTGTCACATAAAATCCATAATTTGAATTAATTTAATTCAAAATGGTAACCTTCTTCCAAAAATCAAGTAATTGA
>VDFB02347294.1:0-68639 GCA_007258455.2 Sequoia sempervirens
TAGCATAAACCCACCCATATGGACGTGTTGGCACTGTCGGTTTGGCCACATGATGAACAAAACAAAAATTAGGCTACCTTGCAACTTAACATTGCATCTATCTAACAATTTTTGAGGTAGCAAAAAAAAATTCACCACGACCAAATGGATTGGAAATATAAAAAATGAGAGAGGGTATTGTAGAGGGACCCTACAACTCCCTATACCTTCAAACAAAACATTTGTAAGTGCCATGATTTCTGAGAAAAAAAATGATCCAGCATGTTAGGGTGTGAAACAAGACCTTTCTTAGCATAAACCCACCCACTCGAATGTGTTGGCACTATTGATTTGGCCACACAACAAGTGGAATGAAAATTATGTAGAATTTCAACTTTTTATTGAGTGAATTTGATGCTTCTTCAACGTGTGAAAAGTTGTCACCACTACCAAATGGATTAGAGATATGAAAATTGAGAGAGGTTATTGTAGAGGGGCCTACGTGACCCTATACCTTTAGACAAAATATATCTAAGTGCCATGGTTTTTGAGAAAAAACTCATCAAAGTTTTTCAATTTTTAACATTTAAGGCTCTTAAGAGAAAGTGTTGGTACAATGTAGCTTGGAACAATACGGTATGCTAGGGTATGAAACAATACCTTGCCTAGCGTATAACCACCCACTTGGACGTGTTAGAGCTGATGGTTTGGGCCCATGATAAATGGAATGAAAGTTATGCAACATTACAACTTTTCATTGAATGCGTTTGATAGTTTTTGCAACATTTGAAACTTTCTACCATGATCAAATGGATTGGAGTCTTGAAAAAGTGAGAGAGGTTATTGTGGATTTATCCTATGTGACCCTATAGGTTAACACAAAAAAATTCTAAGTGTCATGAATGAGTTGATAATGAATGTAGGACAAGCCAACTAAACCTAGGAGATCCTAATAAACCTAGGTCAATCCTAATGAACCCATGTCAGTCATAATGAATGTAGGATAGTCGAACATAGGATATTCTCATCATCTAGTGGTTGGTAAATTGAATGTTGGTAAATGATATTTAAAATTTTAATACATTATTGAAAACTTATTCATTATTGTCTTTATTGCATTGCACTATGTAAATATAACTTTTAGATCAAAATTTGTTGGGAAATATTTTTCTTTATTAACTATTTGTTTTTTTATAAGGCGATGAATTTGATGTTGTAGTTAACTTGTGACATGATAGGCAATTAAATTCAAAAATTAAAATTTGGATATGGGATATGATTCTTACATATACCGCTTGGGGCTAAGTAAATTATGAGAACATTTTAAACCATTTAAGCTACCAATTTATGCATAAAATATTTATATAAATTGATATCCATAAGGTCATGAGATTGTACAAAATATCATCAAAATGCCATACAATTCCATCATGAGGGTACACAAAATGTGATCAAAATGTGATACAATACCATCATGACGGTGCACAAAATGTTATCAAAATGTCATACAATGCCATGAGGTCAATGTATTACCTCTCAATCTACAAAATATCATTGATACATATAGCCACACCAAAAATGTTATCTATGTCCCATGTATAGGCATACAAAATATGTTCATATATGAATATTGAACACTATTCCTAAAATATTGGGCCTCTTTTACCCTGACTGATTGAACTTCGGTCACTGCTAACAATCAGTGTCTTGCATCGTTTTGATCTCCTACAATCCTTAGTATTTTTTAGCCCAACCTATACATACAAAATATAAAATTAGATACTATGCCAAAGTCAAAAACTATAAAAATTATTTAAAATAATACATATATTATAAACACACTTACAACATACTGGTATTCTTATTCTTCTTACCTATGACATTTGACATCATCAAGAGATTTTTGTCCTCACACAGGGGTGTTTACATCCATCTATAACATAACAAATGCATATTTATCAATTATTTTTGATAGGTCTACTAATATCTATTGACACAATATAAATATTATTAAACACTTATATTCATACTCATACCCGAGTTCAGCACATGGAGGATGAAATAGTTGCACTAACACCAACTTCCAAATTTTCTCTTATGCTAGGAGGTGTGTCTACATTATATTCATCAACTAAACAAACAATAATAGAATAAACTCAAAATTTCACAAATATATATAACAAAAAATTTGAAATTTACAAAAAGAAACTTAAATATGTTATACTACACCTAAGTAAATCCAATGTCATAACCATCCATGGTAACATGTGTAGTAGATGGTGATGTGATGCCCACCTATTCAATAAAAATTTGTATTTTAAATATTAAACATTATTTTGAATATATAAAGTATTATTTTATTTTGTTATATTATACAAATTATTGTAGGAATGCTTGATGATGTACCAAACTCTAGAATTACACCTTGAAATGCATAATGTTTGTATCAATTTAATTCAATTCTATAATTAAAAATCTATTTACATTTATAATTTTAAGTATTTAATAGATAAAATGTTATAAATTCAAATCAACATACTTGTATTTGACCAACATACACCTCATTCAACAACTCATCTATTGTCATTGCATCATCTAATGCACCACCCTGATGATCCCCGCTACTCCCATGACATCTATACTGAAAATGAGAACACACATGCGAGGTGGAACCATCTATACCCTCTACATCGCTATCTCTCCCAAAGCATAGATTATAACAATTTGGGCATATATGAGAGCTAGCGACACAAGAGCTAGTTGGTTGAGCTGCTACATCATCCTATGAGGCAAAAGGATGGGATATTTGTGTGCCATGCTTTATAATGGTGTCTATTAGCCTAGAAACTACATGGAGAGTCTACACCTCCATACTCTCCATGATGGCTACTGGAACCATCACATGACAAATAGGTCTTTGTGCTAGTGTTCTTTGATGTGCATGATTATCTACCCTATGAGCTCCTGGTCTATTTTGGGCAAAGCCTCCACCTCTACCTTGAAACACCCTCATATCAAAGTAATTAGGAATTTGATGAAGGATAAACTCATAGTATAGTTTTCTTAGAAAATATAGCAGCACCTCATAATTATTACATGGAGGTTGGTCAAAGACCATCCACCACCTATCCCAAAAATTATTTCTTATCTCACCATGATTACACCAATATATTAGAAACCTCTTTGATTTCAGAGGAATAGGTTCATTGGTTCTAAGATCCATAAAAATAAGACATACTTTCTTTTCTTATGTCTTTCTTTTTCATATCACCATATATAGGACAATTTTGTTGCATAATATTGATGACATGAATCTATATAAGTTTTAAATTGATTTATTTGATTTACATGACTGTGTCAACATTCATCAACATGGCTTCCAATGTTGAGGCAAGGGATTGGTGATGCTCATTTGATATTGAACCCCTCAATTTTGAAACTAATTCATGAGTTGTAACTTTTTTTTTCTCTAAATTCCCTAACAAATCTTGGCTTTGTGCAGGGTTTTTTGGAAGGGTAGGAGGAGGGTCAAACATCCTAGGGTTTTCCTCAAGAAATTCATCATTTAAATTTGGTTTTGGATAAGGGTTTACATGATTTGTTAACAAATTAAAAAAAAACATGAAATTGATAAAAAAAGACCATTTTTCTAATGCAAGCAAAATTTAAATCTAATGCAAAAAAAAAATCACTTACCTCTTCTCCAACATGGCATTGTGAAGCAAGGTTGCAAATGGAAAAACAAGTTCACGTTATGCAGAGATGAGGGAAGGAAAATAGTTGTAGAAAATGTGGGTCATAGGTAAGAAAAATGGACATGCTTTTTCTTTTTATAACTAAATTGAGCAAAACGCATATGCATTTTGCTTTCATAAAAACACGTGTTTTTCTTTCATAAAAATGTGTACACATTCTGTTTTGATAATAACGCGTATGCATTTTATTTTCATAATAACGTGTGTGCATTATTTATTTAAATAATGTGCTCGTGTTATGGCTCAGATGTTTTAATCCATAACACAAGTGCTTTATTTGAATTTCTTCAAAACGTGAGTATGCTTTTCTCGTTTTAGGCATTTGGCCACTTTTTGTGCCCCACCTTGGTGCACATGCCCTCTACATTGAGAAAAATTAACAAATGGTTTTGAACCAAAGGATCTCCCTCCTCTAAGGATAAATCCTAAATGATATCCGAGCCTTGATATTTGGCATCCCCAATTTTAGTTATTTCATAGAAATCACCTATAGATTTTCATAGAAGAATTTTTCTTTCATCCTGAGGATTAAGATGGCCCTCTTTGACTTAGTAATGGAGATGAAGAATCTTCCTTTGTTCACTAAGGAGACATTTGTCACTCTAGAAGAGCATATTAAATATCTAGCCAACATGTATAGACTGAACCATGGTAATAATAATAATAAATCTTGTTATGATTTTCACTACTTCATTTAGAGGTAGAGTTGTAGACTAGTTTCATGCACTCCAAGTAAAAAGTGTCTAGAGTTAATATTTCCTTGGAATGCTTTGTTATGATTTTTTTAAAGAAAAGGTATAAAATTTCATTATTGGAGTAGGTTTCCTACATAAAGAAAGCTCTTACCAAATCCCTTTTCGACTTCAGCATGTGATTTCAAAGGATCTGTGTTGGCGTTTCAATTCACACCTCTGGAATGCAGACTAGAAACGAACAACTATGCACAGATAAATTGTTCTTCGAATTAGAAGGGGAATCTCCCTC
The DNA here is from genome assembly GCA_007258455.2 of Sequoia sempervirens. NCBI lineage: Eukaryota > Viridiplantae > Streptophyta > Pinopsida > Cupressales > Cupressaceae > Sequoia > Sequoia sempervirens. The sequence goes on from VDFB02347294.1 coordinate 4,719, forward strand.
TTTGTTGATGTTGCTTAAGAAAGTAAATTAAAACTAATTTTCCTATCTTTTTGTTCAGCTAAGAGCACAAGGTTATAAAAATCAAGTGCCATAGCTAAGATTTTATGTTTTAGAAGTTCAACTACGACTAAGCCTACTCTAATGGCGTTTCTAACTTCTCAAGTAAACATAGAGCAAGAGAGTTAGAAATGAAGAAGGAAGGATTTTCTAACAAAATACTTAGATAAAATCTTCTTCCGACATACATCTACTTACTTTCAATGCAAGTTGAAATGGACATCATATAAGCATAACATAATAAACGAAAATCTGATATTTTATATCAGGGCAACAAAGCAGGCACAAGACTTTATTTCCTCAAATTTCAAGAACAAAAGATTACACTTTTGGGATAGCAAGATTGTGGCAAAATAGGCATACAATTGAGCCATCATCAACACAAGACACATGCAATGAACAAGAACTTGCAGCTAAAGAGGCATGCAAGCTTGCTCTTACACAAAGTGAACTGACACTGAATAACAACTTACAACATTATAGGCTTGCAATTTTCTATCACAAGCACGGTTCCCCAAAATAATGGGCAAGGATGCCCTTATTTATACACAAGCAGAGGAGTAAGGAAACCTAAAATCTCCTTGCTTTTACAACCAAGACCTGCCAACATGCAAGCTTTATTTCTAAAGCTAAACAAGATAAACATCTAACCACCTAATAAAGCATAAAAACAGGAAATTCCAACTATTACAACTTTTTTTCTTTCTCTTCTTCAAAGAGTGGATAAGAATTAAAACAAGAATAGAAAGAAAGCTTCTAGATGATTGTTGCTTTAAATCTTGATCACATCCGCCAAAAAGCTGATTTGTTTCTTGATTTCAAGTGGAGAGTGTTGTTGAAAATAGAATGTTGATTTGCCTTGAAAAAGCAAGTTCTCCAAAAAAAGTTGGGACCTAGGTTTTGTGGAAAATCATGTTTCGGAGAAACCCAACTACCCAGAAACTGAAAAAGATAAATTCCTCCTAAAAAAGAGGCCAAAAAGCAATTTCTAAAAGAGGGAAAAATTTCCCAATGTTCAAGAGGATGAAAAAGTGGAGAGACCCATGTGATCAAAAATGGAAAAATCTGAGTGGTTGTTTTGAAAACACAACACCCTAGAAGTTTGGAGCCTAAAAAAGTGTTCCTCCTTGCTCATAGATCTCAAAACCATGAAGAACACCGAAAAAGCATGTCGTTTGGGTCTTCAAATCTTCATTGAGAGAAAAGTGAAAATATTCTTGCTTTAGATGCCAACCTGCAAAAATGAATAATGAAAGACAAAAGCTCTTAAATAATGTGAAGTTTGAGAAAATCTGCTTTCTTTTTGCTTTAAAACTTCTCGAAGCCAATCTTGAGTAGGTGCATCGAATTTGGATGTTTTCTAAAGAAGAATGATGAAAAATTTGATAATTTTTCTAAGGCATTGAATCTTAGGTCCCTTCTTTTCCTGGAGCACTTTTCCTCTCCAGACTTAGCCATTTTTTCACCATTTTCAAGTTTTTGCTCGATTTTACCCTTGGTTTGGTCTCGATTTCTGGGAGCTTGATTCATGTTGTGAACTGGCAGAATGATCCATCGTGGAGCTGGAGAACGAAGTTGTCCTGGAGGCTACTTATGATAAAAACTTCATTTGACCCCTCAAAAAGTTGGGCGCCCCTGGCTACCTGGGGCACCTAAGCTTACCAATGTTAGCCATTTTTATGTTCTTCAAGTTTTTTGCTTGCTTCCCTTGATCTTCTGATGATTTTGCGATTCTAGATGATTCAGGAGTCCTACAAACTATTGGTTGGGCTCGTTGGATAACCTAATGAATTCCAAAGGGGGTTCTCTAGAGGCTGCATCCTCTAAAAACTGAATTTGGGGTTTCAAAAGCTTGGGTTCCCTTGGCTACCTGGGGCACAAAAATCCTTCAGAGTTAGTTTATTTTTTGTGATTTTCACCTTGCTTTTGACTTCTGATATTTTATGTGGTTTTACCTCTTTGATTAGTCAGTGATATTTGATGCTTGTCAACTCCAATGGATTTGTTGACAGTTGTGTTGGAAAGCCTGGTCAAGACCGAAGAAGACATGTTGGAGATTGAAACTACAAATTCATCCATTTGATGCCCAAAAAGCTTGGGCACCTATCTCCTTTTGGGGTGCCCAAGATATCCATACTTAGAATATTTTTCTGATGATGTCATGATTTGCATTATGCTTCTTGGTTGAGACCTCTCCATTTGATCTTCAATTCTAGATGAATGATTGATCAAATGACTGCGTTGATAGACTCACTGTCAAGCTGAGAAGATTTTGAGCAACCTTGTCTAGGAGCACAAACCCTAATTTCATCATTTGATCTCTTGAAAAGTTGGGTGCATATCTCCTTCTGGGGTGCCCATGGCTAGTAGACTTAGTTTTTATTTTGCAATTTTCAATTTTCTCCTTCATTTGACGTGCTTTCCTTTTCCTCGCTTGTTGGAGATGAATTTTTTTCCAAGGCATGAGTGTTTGGGTACCTAGACTGAGTTGGGGTGCCTGAAGCTTCCAGATTTAGCCAAAATTTTGCATTTTTCAACCTTTACAACTTCCTTCTTCCATTCTTCATTTTGCGTGCACGTCCATCATTTCTCATCTTCTGTTCAGTGTTTGAATGTTTGAATCTGACACTTGGCAGCTGGCTGACCTCCATTAATGGCCTTGGAGCTCTTGAAAAGCTTATGAAAAAGTAAAATAGACCCACTAGGGTAAAACTGATCCTTTTGTGATTCTGATTGCACCAATCTGATGAGGAAGTATTTTTAACCAATCAAAATTATTTTAAACCCTAACAACCAAAATTTTTATTTTTAGAAAATTTTGCCAGCATCCATTTCAAAAGAAACCCACAAAAACCTAGAAAAAAGGTTATATTTTTAGAAATTTTCCTAAAATTTAGGGCCGAAAAACTAAGATTTGGGTTTTGTAGACTTGGTCGCTCTAAGCAAACTCAGATCAATAGACTTTGAAAATTTTGAGTTTTTGACCCTCATGCAAGACATGTAAACCCCAAATTTGACAAGACTTTTAACCATTTCTACAAAATGCCTAAGTGTAGCAAATTTTTTAATTTGGGGTACAACATTTGGCTCTGTCTGGTGACCATGAAGGATACTTACAGCATAGGAGAACCAAAGAATCTCTGGATTTTCAAGCTTGGACCAGTGCCTTATCCATTGGGTATTGGAGTCAGCAAAATTTCCTAATCACCTATTTGCAATACTTTCCCTAAGTTACCTATGACAGGACTTCCTAGAATCACCTAATAGTTGGACTTCCCTAGAAATCACCTAAAACAAGACACCTAATCACCTAAAACATGACAAAACTGTTACAAAAAGGGGAAACACAACATAACAAACACATCACAGAAAGGGGAAACACATCATGAAAACAAAAAGAAAAATTTATTGAAAGGAAATTACTCCACCCCCGAAGGGATGAAGTGTTGTATGTCATTTCTGTCTGAAAGGCTTCACTTCTCTTCTCATGGGTATTGCAGGAGACAAATCTTCTAGGATGAAGATTCTCATATCTTCATACATCTAGGTAGAGGCACCTTGACAAAAGTCAAAATATGGCGCAAGGAAGGAAGCAGGTACCACTGAGTCACCAACTTTGTTCTCGTTCATCTTCGAGATGTCTCTGTTGTCAATCTTCGAGATGTCTTTGTTGTTGAACTCTTCAAACCAATCGATCACATTCCACACCCAATTTCTATAGTGTTGTAGATGATCCTTTCTGACCTGGAAATATCCTTTGATTAGCTCATCGATCAACTCTACATCCCCTTTAACACATAGGAGTTCAATTCCCATGTCTTCGACATTTTTGAGGCCCAACAAAAGTGCCTCTTTTTTAGCTTCAATGAACTCCAATTGCGACAATCCCTTAGGGGAGATGATAATTTTCCCTTCTTCTGAACCTACAGCTAAACAACCCCCATTTAAATGCATTATCCATAACTTTGTATCCTCTGTCAGTCTCCTTTCAGAACAAGCAATGTTCTGGTCTTCAATTCCTATTTCTGACAGTGTCACACAATTACCAAGACCCATTTCTTGATATGGAATTTGGGCTGGGGGGTTTGGGATTTTCACTGCCATGAACTGGGATTTCGGTTCAGGTTCTATCTTGATTCTACCTTCCTTCATAGGAATGATCGCAAATGACCAATCTAATTGCATTGCACCTCCAAGATCTTTGTAGAAGCTCTGACTCAACAACATCCCATAACTGGCTGGAATGTCAGCCACTAGGATGGTCATTTATATCTTTTTCTCTAGACAAACTACCAACCTCACATGAGCATCCTTCAATTGTCCAACCAACGAAACTGACTTAGACTCAAGTGAATAACATTTGTTTTGAGTTTTTGTGCATGAGAGTCCCAACACATTCATCACTTGTAGAGGCATGATGTTGTTTGAGGATCCTGAATCAATGATACAATTTCTCAATTTAAATCCTCATATATACAAAGATATATAGAAAGGTTTAGGCTTTTCTTCTGTTGGAATAGATGACTCAAGCAATGTAGGCTGAATTGAAGCTTCTTTTTTTACATGTATTATTTTTTCCAACTGCTCAAGATGATCACGAAGATACTCCAACTGAGAATTTGTACTTTCGCTTCATTAAAGAGTCTACAATGTCAAAATTTGTTGAAGATGGGTCCTGAGCAATCGCTTTAGTATTCTCTTGTTCTTTAATTTGTTCTTTAGCTCTTCGCCTCTCTTCTTCTTCCGTTTTCACTTGTAAGTGCAAAGCACTTGTAAACATAGGCAAAGAGTGTCTTCCATGATTTGTTGCAAGAGAGTAGTGGTAGAGGTCTTCTTTTTCTTCAATAATGGGTTCACTTTGAAAGTATCCCAGAGTGGATTCTCCATCAAAGTTGTCCGTCTGTGGTACGAAAACATTCAAAATTGGTGTTGGGACAAAACTGGAGCTGGGTGCAGCATCAACATATCCCATAATCTGATTCATTCTTAAGTTCTCAAGACCTATAGTACCGATATGTGTGTCAGTATCATGGAAAGAACCAAATACTGCATTTTGTGTAGCTTCAATTGTTGGTCTTGGTGGAGGTGTTGGAAACCGTGGCCTATAATTATTTAAAGGCTGAAAATTATTTCTCTTTGGTTGGTACGATTGCTGAAATTGATATTGTGGTGGTGGTAGTGCAAGCATCTCATTGGCTTCCTTCTGTAGCAGTGGATCTGCAAAACTCTGCACCAAAGGCCTCATTGAATCCTTCTTCATTATGCTAGAAGTGATCATATTATCCTCCAGCTCGATGGCATGTTTTTGTGCATTTGTCAATTTTATTTCTTTTTCCATCTTTAGAAAGAAGGCTATCTTTGATGGAAGAGCATTTATGAAACAACTCATTAGAATCTTCGATGATGGATTAAGTGTAGAAGAAATTTGTGTAACAAGACAATTAAATCTTGCAAAAAACTCCCTCATGGGCTTGTCGTGCTCCATCTTTGAATTTGCAAGTTGGGAAAATAACAAATGATTGCCTTCAACAGTCTTGAATCTCGCCAAAAATTTCTCACTCATAGTTTCCCTTGTAATAATGCCTGACTCCACGTGATTGAAGCAGTCAACAACATTCCCAACAAGACTTTCCACAAAGAGACACACTTTGATGTCTTCATGTGCCATGTGCAAGATGGCATAGGCCATTGAGAAAGTGGAAAGATGATCATCAAGATGTTGAGTTCCATCGCCGTAAAACCATGGAAAGTGCTTCCTTGACCCTTTAGGTAACTCATGATGTTCCTGCAAAGCCAAAGGTCCAATGATGTTAACCCAAGGTAATGGGGGTGGACGCCTTTGATTCCTGCCAGCATTATTATTTTCACCCATTGCTTCTAGCTGGATCATGCAATAGGGTGCCAAATGGTCATTCATGTTTCATAAAGCGTAAGATTTCTTGAAGTTTTATGCCTCGTGCCCTACGGTGGGCGCCAAAAAACTGTTGGTGTTTCAATTTGCACCTTTGGAATGTAGATTATAAATGAACAACTATGCATAGATAAACTACTCTTTGAATTAGGCGGGGAAGCTCCCTCTCTTTTGATGTTGCTTAAGAAAGTAAATTAAAACTAATTTTCCTATCTTTTTGTTTAGCTAAGAGCACAAGGTTATAAAACTCAAGCATCGTAGCTGAGATTTTTTGTTTTAGAAGTTCAACTATGACTAAGCCTACTCTAATGACATTTCTAACTTCTCAAGTAAACGCAAAGCAAGAGAGTTAGAAATGAACAAGGAAGGATTTTATGACAAAATACTTATATAAACTCTTCTTTTGACATACATCTACTTACTTTCAATGCAAGCTCAAATGAAGATCATATAAGCATAACACAATAAACAAAAATATGAGATTTTATATCAGGGCAAAAAAATAGGCACAAGACTTTATTTCCTCAAATTTCAAGAAAAGATTACACTTTTAAGATAGAAGGATTGTAGCAAAATAGGCTTACAGTTTATCCATCAAACCAGAATACATCAACACAAGACACATGCACTAAACAAGAACTTGCAACTAAAGAGGCAGGCAAGCTTGCTCTTACACAAAGTGAACTGACACTGAATAACAACTTGTAGCATTATAGGCTTGCAATTTGCTATCACAAGCACGGTTCCCCAAAATAATGGGAAAGGTTGCCCTTATTTATACATAAGTAGAGGAGTAGGGAACCCTAAAATATCCTTGCTTTTACAACCAAGACCTACCAACATGCAAGCTTTATTTCTAAAACTAAACAAGATAAACGTCTAACCACCTAATAAAGCATAAAAATAGGAAATGCCAACTATTACAACTTTTTTTCTTTCTCTTCTTCAAAGAGTGGATAAGAATTAAAACAAGAATAGAAAGAAAGATGGAAGAAATCTTTTGGATGATTGCTACTTTAAATCTTGATCACATCCGCCAAAAAATTGATCTGTTTCTTGATTTCAAGCGAAGAGTGTTGCTGAAAATAGAATGTTGATCTGCCTTGAAAAAGCAAGTTCTCCAAAAAAAGCTTGGACCTCGGTTTTGTGGAAAATCACATTTCACAGAAACCCAGTTGTGCAAAAACTGAAAAGGGTAAATTCCTCCTGAAAAAGTGGCCACAAAGTAGTTTCTAGAAGAGGGAAAAATTCCCCAATGTTCAAGAGGATGAAAAAGCGAAGAGACCCATGTGATCGGAAATGGAAAAAGTTGAGTGGCTATTTTGAAAAAGCAACGTCCTAGAAGTTTGTAGCCTAAAAAAGTGTTCCTCCTTGCTCACTGATCTCGAAACCACAAAGAACACTAAAAAAAGCATGTCATTTGGGTCTTCAAATATTCATTGAGAGAAAAGGGAAAATCTTCTTGTTCTAGACGCCAACCTGCAAAAAAGAATAATGAAAGGTAAAAGCTCTCTTAAATAAGTTGAGGTTTGAGAAAATCTACTTTCTTTTTGCTTTAAAACTTCTTGAAGCCAATGCTGAGCAAGTGCATCAAACTTGGACGTTTTCTAATGTTGAATGATGAAAAATTTGATAATTTTTCTAAGGCATTGGGTCTTAGGTGCCCTTCTTTGTCCGGAGTGCTTTTCCTCTCCAGACTTAGCCATTTTTCCACCATTTTCAATTTTTTGCTCGATTTTACCCTTGGTTTGATCTCAATTTCCAGGAGCTCGATTGATGTTGTGAATTGGTAGAATGATCCATCATGGAGCGAGAGTGAATTTGATGAAGTTTTCTTGGAGGCTACTTGTGATAAAAACTTCATTTGACCCCTCAAAAAGTTTAGCGCCCCTAGCTACCTGGGGTGCCTAAGTTTACTAGTGTTAGCCATTTTTATGTTCTTCAAGTTTTTTGCTTACTTCCCTTGATCTTTTGATGATTTTGCGATTCTAGATGATTTTGGATTCCAACAAACTACTGGCTGGGGTCGTTGGATAGCCTAATGAATTCTAAAGGGGGTTCTCTAGAGGTTGTATCCTCTGAAAACTGAATTTGGGGTTTCAAGAGCTTCGGCGCCCCTGGCTACCTAGGGCACCCAAATCCTTCAAAGTTAGTTTATTTTCTATGATTTTCACCTTGCTTTTGAATTTTGATATTTTCTGTGGTTTTACCTCTCCGATTAGTCGGTGATATCTGATGCTTGTCAACTTCAATGGATCTGTTGACAGTTGCGTTGGAAAGCCTGGTCAAGACTAGAGAAGACATGTTGGAGATTGAAACTAAAAATTCATCCATTTGATGCCCCAAAAGATTGGGTGCCTATCTCCTTCTAGGCCGCCCAAGATCTCCATACTTAGAATATTTTCTGATGATTTCATGATTTGCATTATGCTTCTTGGTTGAGACCTCTCCGTTTGATCTTCAATTCTGGATGACTGTGCTGATGGACTCACTGTGGAGCTAAGAATATTCTGAGCAACATTGTCTGGGAGCACTAATTTCATCATTTGATCTCATGAAAAGCTAGGCGCTTATCTCCTTTTGGGGCGCCCATGGCTAGCAAAATTAGTTTTTATTTTGCAATTTTCAACTTTCTCCTTTGTTTGACGTGATTTCCATTGCCTCGCTTGCTAGAGATGAAAATTTTTCCAAGGCATGAGTGTTTGGAAGCCTAGACTAAGTTGGGGCGCCTAAAGCTTCCAAACTTAGCCAAAATTTTGCATTTTTCAACCTGTACAACTTCCTGTTGGAAAATGTGCCTCAATCTTACTGGCATGTAAACTCCTGAAGGAGCAAAGTCGGTGAGACCCTTAGGAAGTCTTACCGACTAGTAGTTGTGTTCTAAACATTTGAAGTGCTCTGATCGCCGAGACTTTGGTTTTGTCTTGTCAACAGGAGTCATCGACAAGACATGTTGATCGCTATGAAACTTCCATCTCATTCCGCCCGGACAGATCTCTTGTCGATGGGTTGGTTTCTAATGGTTATCGGGGAGACTCGTGGCGACAGAAGTCATCAGGGAGAGGCATGAACATTCAGAATGACTTTTCCAACCGAGTATGTCTCGTCAATGTTTTACACATTGGCGATGGATGGAACACATCGGGAAGATGGTTGAACCTTCAGAGTGAACTCTTGCCAAGAGTGCTAGTCTCGCCGACAGGCTAGTGCATTCGATATGACCTCTTTCCAATAGCGTTGGTCTCTCTGACTGTTATGTGTTCGGTATGATGTATCGCCGATAGCGATTGTCTTGCCGATAGAGCTACATGAGTTGAAAATCGGTGTGAAGTCTTAGCGATAGCGATGGTCTGGCCGATGGTTCTGTAGTGGATATCGATGTGATGTCTTAGCGATAGAGTGAGTTTGGGCGACAGGTTTGGACTCGGTATGACTCTTGCCGATGGTGGTGACTCTAGCCAATAATGACAGTCAGGCATTGTGGCATCGGGGAGACACAACCTAGTGTCTCACCAACATGCGATACTGTTTGAACGCCTTAACCGAATGTCTATCCTACGTGGTCTATTTTCAACCAATCAGAGAAGTGGAATGTGAACCGCTAGCAGTTGGACTGTTGTGACCGTTCCTGTGAGGGAGATGAACAGACTGTGAGGAAAACAACTAGGTTGGGCAATGGCGGATGATGGTGTACAATTCGATGAGTGACAGTGTTGTTCGATTGAATACATATTGGTCTGTGTAAGTTTGTTGGATGTTTTTGTGAGCATTTTTATACAAGGTTGATCAGGAAATTATGCTACTGTAAATTGACATCAGAAAGTGAAGTCTGTACTCTGTATGTAATTTTGTTTACTGTAATACAAAGAGGCTTTTCTTGGTGTGGTGGGTTTTTTCTCCCATAAGGGTTTTCCCACATAAATCTAGTGTCTAATTGTGTATGTACATTTCTCTATTCTATTATCTCTTTCTTGAGTATCTAAATTGAACTGTAGTTTTAAAATTTTAAGTCATATCTGCATTCTTCCTTGAGGTTTTGACATTAGGAGAGTTTGTTCCGCACCTAAACTTTCCTTACAAGTGGTATCAGAGCCTGGCTAGTTGTGTTATCCTTGTGGACACGTTGGGTTTTTTGAGTCAATTTTGTTCAGTGGGAGTCTTGTAGAAGTCTGGTAATTCGAATTACATATTAAGATGGCAAGCACATCAGGAAAGATTAAAATTGAGAAATTCAATGGCAACAATTTTGAGTTGTGGAAACTTAAAATGGAAGATCTATTGGTTGATCATGATCTTTGGCTTGTTGTGTCTGGAACAAAGCCTACAGGCATGAAGCAAGAGGATTGGGACCTTGCAGATCAAAAATCAAAGGGGCTGATAAGGCTCTATTTAGTAGACTCTGTTCTTCTAAATGTTCATTAAGAAAAGGCTGCATCTTCTTTGTGGAAAATACTGGGAGCTATTTATCAAGGCAAGTCCTTGGTGAATAAGTTGTTCTTGAGGAAGAAGTTGTACTCTTTAAAAATGCAGGAAGGAGCGTCTGTTGTTGATCATTTGAATGCTTTCAACATGTTGATTGCTCAGTTAGCATCTGTGGATGTGAAGATTGATGAAGAAGATCGTTGTATGCTGTTATTATGTTCTTTGCCAGATTCTTGGGATCACTTGGTGATAGCTATTGGGAGTAAGACATCCACTTTTAAGATGGAAGATGTTGTTGCTTCTTTGTTATCAAAAGAGATGAGAAGAAAATATTCTGAGATGGCGAAGGAGGCTCTTGCTATTAGAGGAAGATCGAAAGAAAAAGGCAAGAAGAAGGACAAGAAGTCCAAATCCAAATCAGAGGGGAGATCAAAGTCTCCTGGCAAGAAGTCCAAGGTGAAATGTTGGAATTGTGGGAAACCTGGTCATGTCCGAAAGGATTGTAAAGAGGAGAAAAAGAAGAAGAAGTATTCTTCTGATAATGATTCTTCTCAGAGTGATGCAAACGCTTTCATTGCAGCCTTGGCTACACAGGCATCAGATGATGTATGGTTGATTGATTCTAGAGCATCTTTCCACATGACATCTCATAGAGTCTGATTCACGAAGTATGAAAAATACGATGGTGGAAGGGTGTATTTGGCAAGTGATTCATCTCTAGAAATAGTAGGCCGTGGAAGAGTCAGAATTCAATTCCCTGATGGAAGAGTGAAGGGAATCAATGATGTAATGCACATATCAGGTTTGGCTCAAAATCTACTTTATGTTAGTAACTGAATGATATTGGAGTGCAAGTCATGTTCTCTGGAAATGGCTGCAAGATGAATAGAGGCTCAATGGTGCTAGCTAGGGGTGCTTGTATTGGTACCTTGTATAAGCTGGATGCACATGTTGTGCAATGCAATAGTGTCTCTGTAAAGTCACAGAAAGCTACTCATGGAGAAAAAGAGGAAAAAGTTCATGATAGTGCAAACTCTATGGAAGTTAAACTTCCAGCAGAAAAGACTATGCTCTGGAATCATAGGCTTGGCCACATTGGTGAAAAAGGTTTAAAAACCTTGAAAAATAAAAACCTCGTTGAAGGACTTGATGATTGTAACCTCGAATTTGAGTTTTGTGAATATTGTATATTGTTGAAAAATGAGGTGTTTTCTTAGCTTAATACTTTGTAAAACTTTAATATTGCTGATCTAAGTAAGTATTTTCTTTGTTACATATATTCTTTGTGGGTGATTATCTTGATTAATCCATTTTACTGTTGTAGAATGTAGAGAGAATTATTTAGAAGAACTAGACAGGATAATAGAAGGACCACACAAGATATACCGTGGAGAAACCCTTTCGGGAAAAAACTCCACCAAGAATTATTCTATTATTCAAACTCTGAATTACAATAGCTCCAATTCTTGCTTGAGAATGCTTCTTCTGTCTTTACCAATCTTCTTCACACCTGCAATAACCAATCTCAAAACTCTATTCAACTTGAATGAGATATATAGACAATATGCAACCTTGTAATCTCCAAATGGTGATAATTACAATGCATAATCTCAAGCCCTTGAAATGGTACACCATATTCCTTCAAGTAGAGTTATTTAGTGAAGACTAAAGCTTACAACATGTGCATCATGCATTTGGGTGTCCCAAACTGAAGCTACAACTTCTCCTTCACTTCGGTGATAATTCCAAAGCTTTTCCTCAAAGTTGGAACCCTTAAGTAAAGCTACTTAACTGAGTCTTCAGAAATATCTTATCATGCATAAGAGGTAAATCCAATAAAGCATCTTGGGCACCCAAGTTATTTCAAGTGCTTTGTGAGAAGTTAACTAAAACATTTACTCAACACCATTCCCAAAGAATGGCCATCCCTCTAACTAGAGGTAGTCCCTCAAGTATCCGGCCATACAACCTAATGTTATTAGCTATGCATTACAAGTTAATCGGAAGCTAACTACATGCAACTCAAAATAACCAACATGCATGCAACTGAAGATAACTGAACTGTAATCAAATTCAAATTAAACTGAACTGAATGGAACCAACTAAACTAATTTCAATTGAATTGAACTCAACTAAACTGATTCTAAACTTAATTGAACTGAACTGAATTGAATTGAACTAAACTTCAAGCATGCAAACATCAAACTCTAACTCCTAGGATCTTTACATGCATTCAGAAGTGTTAACTATTACTCCATATAGTTAATTGGACACAAGGTGAGTTTCACCTTACCATGTGAGTGTCCCATGTGTCCCTATTATTTAGGAACTCACTATGGATGCCCTCACATGCTTTTTACATTTATAATTAATTAAAAATGTCAATAATCATGATTATTTCATCAAATATTAATCTCATCCTAATCTTAGTGTTTTTTAACACATTCCAAGAATCAAGGAGATACATGAAATAATTAATGTTTAGGATTTGCAATTTAATGGCAACCTATTTCCAACATTCTCCCACTTGACATTATACATTGCAATTATTCTAAACAAGGAATAATAAAACAAGTACAAGTCTCAAGGCCAATGGAATTCTTGCACCAACTAATCAATTTGTGCTAACTTCAAATGTAACCTGCATAATCATGAAGCTTCCAAGCAAATGATTAGAACCAAGAGAACTTATCTGTATGGTTTCATAAGATAATCTATAACATTAATTATAGTGTTAAATTTCTCAATTAATACCTTCCCATTATCAACCAAACCATTACCTTTCCCAAGCCTCTGTAACCAAACCACCTCTTTAGAGGCATGCTAAACCACCGAGTGTGTTGAATTCACATTCAACCAAGGTGTAGACTCCTCGGTCTTTTCTGTCGAAAAACTTTTCTTACAAGTAACCATTCCAACAAATGTCTCTTACCACAAGAGAATTCCAGACTCACCTATTTCTCCAAGTATCCATGAGGACTTGTAACCAACCAATCCATGCCAAACTCCAAATGCAACACAACACTTTCATGAAGTAATCAAACAAATGATTAATGTCCCCAAAACTTAATAGAACTACACAAGATCATTGTCAAAGCTCCAATCATGAATCAGGAACTAAACATGACATCCATGATCTAACCATCTCCTCTTAGGAGATCACATGCATCATAACATACTTATACATCCTAGTCTCAAGAGAACCATGTAATATGCCAAAACTCTAATCTAGATTCAAGAGTTAAACCATGACATAATAGTAACCACTCTAAACCAAGAAACCATATCTCTAATCACATGGAGATAACCTTACCAATGATGCATCCAAGTCACTGCCAACAACTCCCACTGAACCGTGATACCGAGTCACACATGGCATCGTGACTACCATCCTCTCTACGAAGATTACTCTGAAACATGAAGCAAAGAGTTATCACAAACAATATTAGCTGAAATAATCAATGCATCATTACTATTATCCGAGGACTCCTCTGTAGAAGAATCAAAACTCTCTTTCTTGTTCTTACAATCCTTCTTCACATGTCCTAGTTTCCCACAGTTCCAACACTTTAATTCACTTCGCCCCTTGATCTCTTAATCTTCCCTTCCTTGCTCTTTAGGGCCTTTTTTCTTAGGGCCTACCTTACAAACAAGGCATCTTGGATTTCTCCTTTAGATTTCCTCCTCATCTCCTCGATAGGGAGAGTAGGTCAATGCTGTCCATCTTTGGATCTGCACCATTTCCACTAATTGCAACAATTAGATTTTCCCAAGAATTTGGTAAAGAACAAAGCAATAAAATGCACTTATCCTCATCCTCAAGCTTTACATCTACGGATGCTAACTGACTGAGAATTAAATTGAAAGCATTTAAATGTTGTGCTACTGAATCACCATCTTTCATTTTCAATGAATATAATTGCATTTTCAGATACAACTTATTGGTGAGACTCTTAGTTTAATAAATATCCCCTATTCTTTTCCATAATTTATATGCACTGGTTTCCATTGAAACATTCAAAAGAACAGCATCAGCAAGACATAACCTTATTGTTCCTCTTGCCTTTTTATCTAACTTAGCCCAATTTTCATCTGAAATATTTGTAGGTGTCTTTGTCTCATTATTAACCGCTAACCACTGATCTCTTTCTTCAAGAAGATCTTCCACTTCCATTTTTACTCTACATTTTACATATTAGGAACCATTGGAACTTTACCCTAACCTTGAATTCATTGTAACAAAACTTAATTCCAAAATCAGCAAATAACAAAAATAATATGAGCTCCCACTAAGCTAAAAAACCTCCAATCTTTTAAGAGAAAGGCATCCCAATACTCTACCCAACCTAAGCTTTGATACCAAATGTTGAAAAATGAGGTGTTTTTCTTAGCTTAATACTCTGTAAAACTTTAATATTGCTGATCTAAGTAAGTATTTTCTTTGTTACATATATTCTTTGTGGGTGATTATCTTGATTAATCCATTTTACTGTTGTAGAATGTAGAGAGAATTATTTAGAAGATCTAGACAGGATAATAGAAGGATCACACAAGATATACCGTGGAGAAACCCTTTCGGGAAAAAACTCCACCAAGAATTATTCTATTATTCAAACTCTGAATTAAAATAGCTCCAATTCTTGCTTGAGAATGCTTCTTCTGTCTTTACCAATCTTCTTCACACCTGCAATAACAATTACAATAACTCTATTCAACTTGAATGAGATATAGAGACAATATGCAACATTGTAATCTCCAAATGGTGATAATTACATTGCATAAGCTCAAGCCCTTGAAAAGGTACACCATATTCCTTCAAGTAGAGTTATTCAATGAAGACTAAAGCTTACAACATGTGCATCATGCATTTGGGTGTCCCAAACTGAAGCTACAACTTCTCCTTCACTTCGGTGATAATTCCAAAGCTCTTCCTCAAAGTTGGCACCCTTTAGTAAAGCTACTTAACTGAGCCTTCAGAAATATCTTATCATGCATAAGAGGTAAATCCAATAAAGCATCTTGGGTGCCCAAGTTGGCTTCAAGTGCTTTATAGTTAACTAAAACATTTACTTAACACCATTCCCAAATAATGGTCATCCCCTATTAACTGGAGGTAGTCCCTGTTATATGTCATACAACTCAATGTTATTAGCCATGCATTACAAGTTAACTGAAGCTAACTACATGCAACTCAAAATAACCAACATGCATGCAACATGCACTTGCATGCAACTGAAGATAACTGAACCGAACTGAACTGAACTGAACTGAACTAAACTGATTCTAAACAGAACTGAACTTAACTTAACTTAACTGAACTTAACTAAACTTAACTAAACTTCAAGCATGCAAACATCAAATCCTAACTCCTAGGATCTTTACATGCATTCAGAAGTGTTAACTGTTACTCTGTATAGTTAACTGAACACAAGGTGAGTTTCACCTTACCATGTGAGTGTCCCATGTGTCCCTATTATTTAGGAACTCACTATGGATGCCCTCACATGCTTTTTACATTTAGAATTAATTACAAATGTCAATAATCATGATTATTTCATCAAATATTAATCTCACAATAATCTTAGTGTTGTTGAACACATTCCAAGAATCAAGGAGACACATGAAATAATTAATGTTTAGGATTTGCAATTTAATGGCAACCTATTTCCAACATATATATGGTAAACAACACCATGTTTCATTTTACTCCAGTCCTCATAAATCTTCTAGTTTACTTGATTACATTCATTCTGATGTTTTTGGTCTAGTAAATGTTCCTTCTTTGTCTAAATCAAGATATTATGTATCGTTCCTTGATGATTATTCAAGAAGGGCATTTGTTTATTTTTTCTAAAGTAAATCAGAAGTGTTTAGTCATTTGAGCAAATTTAAAAATCCTTGTGAAAATCGCCTCGAAGAAAAATAAAATTTAAGGGACCTATAATGGTGAGTTTTGTTTTGATGAGTTCAAAGGTAACAGAAAGATCAAGGAATAAAAAGACACAAACCACACCCCACACCTCGCTACAAAGAAAATGGAGTTGCCGAAAGGCCCACCAAAGATGTTTAAGAAGAGTACTACATGCTAAGGTTGGCTTTGAGGAGAAAGTTTAAGGGCAATTGGTAACATCATGTTATTTAATAAATTGTTCTCCTAATTTCGCTCTTGTTGAGAAAAAACCTTTGGAAGCATGGTTTGGAAAGAAGCCCTCTCTGAGACATATTTGTGTCTTTGGCTACGAGGCATATGCATATGTGCCAAATGGAAAAAGGTCTAAATTGAAAAAAAAGGTTGTTAAATGTATTTTTATTGGTTATAGTGTTGGCATAAAAGGATACAAGCTTTGGGAATTTTTGATGACAGAAGAATTTATAAAGGTAAGTGTTATTTGTCGTGAGCTGAAACCTTCTACTTTGGATTTGGCAATGAGACAAATTTAAGATAAAAAGGATAAGTTGAAATTCCTTCGGACCGTATAAAGAGGAATTAAAATTCAAATAAAATTCTAAACTCGAGAGAGCTCAAGTAGTTCTGAGAGTTTTGATGAAGAACAACCTTAGCCTCAACAAGTGAGGAGGTCAACTCATGAAAGAAAACAACCTAATAGGTATGGGTTTTCTTTGATAGATTATACTTGTGCTCGCGCTAATTTCAGTAATCGCGAGCCTAGGACCCGTGTTATATTTAAAATGTCCGATTCAAACTCTTGGTTGGAAGCCATGAATGAAGAAATGGCATCATTAGAAAAGAATGATACTTGGAGTTTGGTGCCCTTTCCTGAAGGCAAAAAATTTGTTGGCTGCAAATGGGTATTTAAAAAGAAAATAGGTCTGGATGGCAGTGTGGAAAAGTATAAGGAAAGGTTGGTTGTGAAGGGGTATTCCTAGGTAGAGGGAATTGATTATGGAGAAATTTTTTCTTCTATAGCTAAACTTTCATCTATCAGATTTCTTTTGTCACTTGCAGCAGCGTGTGACTTAGAGATTGAAAAGATGGATGTGAAGACAACATTTCTTCATGGTGACCTTGAAGAAGAAATTTACATGTCCCAGCCTAAGCACTTTGTGGAAAAGGTAAAGAAAAACTGGTTTGCAAGTTGAAAAGATCTCTGTATGGATTATTAAAAACAATCTCCCTGTAATGGTACCGTAAGCCTGACACTTTTTTTTTGTCATTGGGATTTATAAGATCAAAATATGATCATTGTGTTTACTACAAAGCTGAAAATGATCATGCTCTTATTATTGCTCTCTATGTTGATGATATGTTGTTCATAGGCAATAGTAAGTTAACGATTTTTGATCTAAAATCTCAGTTGTCTACAAAGTTTGAAATGAAAGATCTTATGCCGCCATATATTCTAGAATGGAAATAACCGTGACAGAAAGAGAAAACTTCGCCTGCTCGTAGGCATATTAACATCTGCTCGAGAGATTTTTGCATGACCATTGGTAAAGAACTAGTTGTTCCGCTATGTGGAACGGTTATATGTTGAAGACTGCCCAAAATATTCCATCGATAGAGGACATGACCGCAGTGCTCGATGTTAGTGCAATTGGCATTAATGTATGCAATGGTTCCGTCAAACATTGCCCAAGGCAGTGGGAGTTCTTAGTCGCTTTAAGGAAAATCCCGGAAGGACATTGGGATGTCATGGAAAAGGGTAGTTTAGATATCTCAAGGGCACCGTAATATGCTTTGTGTTGCCATGGCAATTTGGTTGAATCACGAGACCTCAAAGATTCGAGGATACAGATTATGATTAAGGGACATTAACAATGTATCCACCCAAGGATATATTTTCATGATGAATGGTGGTGCGCTTAGTTGGATGAGTAAGTGGCAAGTTGTAGTCACTTTGTCCACTACGAGGCATACATGGCAGCAACACATGCCTATAAAGAAGCAACTGGTTAAAATTTGTGTTTCAACACTGGGTTTGATGCGTGAATAATTACAATTTACCGACAATCGAAAAGTTATTTGTTCAAAAATCCTACTTTCCATGCCATGACGAAAGATATTGATGTGCAGTATCATTTTGTACGAGATATGGTGGAGGATGGAAAGGTCTCTTTAGAAAAAGTGGATACTCTGGAAAATGTTGCAGGTGCATTGACGAAACCAGTAAGCACAAACAAGTTTAGGTGGTGTGCCATTTCGATGGGCCTTAGTGCCCATGAATTTTAGTAGTTTTGTTGTGCTTTGGAGGTGTCAGTAAGATCTTCTTCAAGTGGGAGATTGTTGGAAAATGTGCCTCAATCTTACTGGCATGTAAGCTCCCAAAGGAGCAAAGTTGGTGAGACCCTCTGGAAGTCTTACCAACTAGCAGCTGTGTTCTAAACATTTGAAGTGCTTCGGTCGCCAAGACTTTGGTTTTGTCTTGCCAACGGGAGTCATCGGCAAGACATGTTGATCGCTATGAAACTTCCATCTCATTCCGCCCGGACAGATCTCTTGTCGACGGGTTGGTTTCTAATGGTTATCGGGGAGACTCGTGGCGATAGAAGTCATCGGGGAGAGGCATGAACATTCAGAATGACTTATTCCGACCGAGTATGTATCTTCGAGGTTTTACACATTGGCGATGAATGGAACACATCGGGAAGACGGTTGAACCTTCAGAGTGAACTCTTGCCGAGAGTGCTAGTCTCACCGACAGGCTGGTGCATTCGATATGACCTCTTGCCGATAGCGTTGGTCTCTCCGACTGTTCTATGTTCGGTATGATGTCTCGCCGATAGCAGTGGTCTTGCCGATAGAGCTACATGAGTTGAACATAGGTGTGAAGTCTTAGCGATAGTGATGGTCTAGCCGATGGTTCTGTAGTGGATATCGATGTGATGTCTTAGCAATAGAGTGAGTCTGGGCGACAGGTTTGGACTCGGTATGAATTTTGCCGATGGTGGCGACTTTGGCCGATAACGACAGCCGGGCATTGTGGCATCCGGGAGACACGACCTAGTGTCTCACTGACATGCGATACTGTTTGAACGCCTTGACCAAATGTCTATCCTACGTGGTCTGTTTTCAACCAATCAAAGAAGCGGAATGTGAACCGCTAGCAGTTGGACTGTTGCGACCGTTCTTGTGAGGGAGATGAACAGACTGTGAGGAAAATGACTAGGTTGGGCAATGGCAGATGGCGGTGTATAGTTCGATGAGTGACAATGTTGTTCGATTGAATACAGATTGGTCTGTGTAAGTTTGTTGGATGTTTTTGTGAGCATTTTTGTACAAGGTTGATCAAGAAATTATGTTGCTGTAAATTGACAATAGAAAGTGAAGTCTGTACTCTGTATGTAATTTTGTTTACTATAATACAAAGAGGCTTTTCTTGGTGTGGTGGGTTTTTCTCCTGTAAGGGTTTTCCCACGTAAATCTGGTGTCTAATTGTGTATGTACATTTCTCTATTCTGTTATCTCTTTCTTGATTATCTAAATTGAACTATAATTGTAAAATTTAAAGTCATATCTACATTCTTCCTTGAGGTTTTGACGTTAGGAGAGTTTGTTCCGCACCTAAAATTTCCTTACACTTCCTTCTTCCATTCTTCATTTTGCATGCATGTCCATCATTTCTCACCTTCTATTCAATGCTTGAATGTTTGAGTATGACACCTAGCAGCTGGCTAACCTCCATTAATGGCATTGGAGCTCCTGAAAAGCATTTGAAAAAGCATAATAGACCCACTAGGGTAAAACTGGTCCTTTTGTGATTCTGACTGCACCAGCTTTATGAGGAAGTATTTTTGACCAATCAAAATCAGTTTGAACCCTAACAACCAAACTTTCTATTTTTAGAAAAAATTGCCAGCATCCATTTCGAAAGAAACCTAGAAAAACCTAGAAAAAAGTTCTATTTTTAGAAATTTTCCTAAAATTTAGGGCCAAAAAACTGATACCTGGGTTTTGTAGTATTGGTCGCTTTGAGTAGACCTAGATTATAAGATTTTAAATTTTTTGAGTTTTTGACCCTCATGCAAGACATGTAAACCCCAATTTTGACCTTTTTTTTAACAAATTTGACAAGACGTTTAACCATTTCTGCAAAATGCCTAAGTGTAGCAAAAAATTTAATTTGTGGTACAACAATCAGGGAAAGGATTCCTCTAATAATACGATCATATATAGGAATAGTTTTTGTTTATTACCTCAAAGCCATCAACCTTGACCTTGCTTGGGAACCAATAAAATTAATGCCTTTGATTTTTCCCTTCAAGATAATAATAGTTTGATCTTTACCAATAAGATTGTTCTAATACTTGATATGCCTATATTTCTAGGGATTTCTCCTCCCTTTCCCCCTAGCCACATGCTATTCTTAAATAGGTGTAGTTCCCTCCTCTTAGTTTTTGATACCCACCCCTTAGTCTCCTCCATAGAAAGCGTCTTCATCCTCTAATCCTAAAAATGTGAAATTCCAGAAGGTTTTATTGGACACAGTACAAGGTATCACCAACAAGTTGAATATCATTGAAAGACATTAAGGTCAATAACCTCAAGGATACCTAATGGTTAACAACTAGGGCTATCAACTAAGTAATTCACCATCTCAATGGAAATTAGATCAAGTTCCTTCTCCTCTCTATTACCCCTATTGAACTAGCCTCCTCCTAGAAATAACATTTCTTAGGTTGTGGTTCCAATCCCATTATAGAATGTGATGGAAGTGGAACTCTCGATTACTAAATAATTTTGCATCCAATATAATTCCAAAAACTATCTAATGACATGCCCACTACTGGGAACATCTAAGATACTATGATTTAAGGTCTCATTCTATTTAAGACTGTGGCTACTCCATCTTGATGGAGGAATCCTAGATGATACTCCTAATGCCTCATATGTAGCTCTCATGATTTTCATGGATAATGAGATTTGGGGCCCAAGATGGATCATTTTTGTTCATTAGGTTGGTCATGAGCACTTCACTTAGGATAAGAAGATAGCATTAGACAAAGTGGGATGCCCAAGTGGTATCCTCACTATGTCAATTTATAAAATTAGGGCCCAATATCCCCATGATTCTAAACATGGTTTCCCAACATCATTTGAGTATAATGGTAGGCAATAAAATTTTACTTGACCCAAAATAATAGGGCACTTTCACCATCGTTGCTCAAAACTTGATTCCCACTTCTTCCTAGAAGGGAACCTTTATTTCCCATTCCATCTCTTGGAAATTTTGTAAGGATTTTGTGTGTCATTCATATATAAACTCTTAGCATTTCAACATAATGAAATTAATGAATAAATCTCCATCCAAATTGTTTATGTGGGAATCCTTACCTAGATAAGTCAACCTATTAAAGGAAGCACTCTAGTGTCAAAAGTAAAACCAAGCAACAACAACTAGTAGATAAGATGAAGATTCAACTACCATGTACATTACCAAATAAAATGAGGTAGAGATCAAACATAAACCCTTATATCTTACTCTCCTCGTTAAAGATAAATTGGTTCACAATTGCATCATTGACTCGATAACAAGAAAAACCACCATTCTAAATTTATTTGTTGATGTAATTAATCTCATTTATGATCTAATTATTAAGTGTATCACTCAATTATATGGTACTTATCTTACCACCATTGGTGTCATCAAGAGCTTTCCTCTCACTTTATATTGATGCACAAGTGTGATTGACTACAATCTTCTTGTAGAGAGATTTAATAGTAAGGATGGTTGGCTATGTGTGACTAGATTAATCACATATCATGAATTAAACTCTATAGTAAGAGAGACCAGATTGACAATGACACAATTTCCCCCGTCATGTGAAGCCTTACTTTTCCCTAGATCAACAAAGACCATGAAGGCATGACCATCACACAATAGATTATGGAGTCCCACATCTAGAATTTTGATAAAAAAAATACTCACTTAGGTGTTGATTCAAATAGTTCTAATAAATTTGAGACTAGCCAAATAGCAAACTAGAAAATTCTCAGCCAATAATTAGAGAGTTTTAGCCTATTCAATGACCTAGGTTTTAAAAACTATTATTCCAATGAGCAAGAACATGTTGTGCTTCCTCAACTCTTAAAAGTGGTGAAAAACCAGTCAAAAAACATCTTTTAGATGTATTTTGATGGTGTAAAGTGTTAATTGGAGCAAGTGCAGGTGTTATTTTTGTATCCCCCTTTAGAAAAAAATAATTTCCATTTTTTTGACTTCAATTTCATTGCACAACAATGTGATTGAGTATGAGGACTCCTTCAAGGATTGTAAATAATGGAAAAGTGAGGGATCATACAATAGTCTATCTTTTGGGATATCTATCATGTTATAAGATAAGTTCATTCCATTTGAGCCATTAGAGATTACTTAACAAAAGCATATAGAAATTAAGCATGTGATTTGATTGATATTTTTGATGCACTTAATATTCAAGTGATTCCACAACTCAAAACAAAGAGGTTGATTGAATGACAACCATAGGAGCTAATTTTGACCCTCCTTCTAGAATTTATAATTAGCAAATGGAATTTAGAGGGAAATCATACATCAAAACGATTCCCCACTACTCTAATATCAATAATAACATCCACTAGAATTTTTTTGACAATGATGAAGATATTTCTCTTTCATCTAGATTGAACATAAATTTTAAGTTGATTTTAGTGAAAAAATGCCTAAGGTATATGTTAATTAGATCACGTGAATAATATCTAATAAAATATTGAAAGGACTAATGAATTTGGAAAATATTTTTAACTCCAATGACCAGATTAAGTGAAAACACCATAAATCCATAGTCATCGATCCTAAATTTTACTCAAAATATGAACACTTTCTAGATAAGAATATCTCACTAGAAAAAAACATCACCTAATGGGTTTGACTATATTTTCATGAATCTATCTTAAGAATTCAAATATGTGTGATCTTGGTATCATGATGACCTCAAATTGCATGATAGTTATGTCATACAACACATCGTTGGGATTCTTTCACACCACTTGTGCAACAATAACAACACTCTATGATCCTCATATTGAATAATAGATGCAAAATTCAATGAGATGATCAAATACAAGATCATATTCCCACTCAAGCACTCTGCATGAGTCTCCAATCTTATGCTTATTTTAAAGATTGGGAAAATATACTCATGTGTGAATTTTTATTACCTCGACTAAGATTCACTTAAAGTCCAGTATTACTTCCTACAAATGGATCAAATCCTTTAGAAATTGGTTGGTTTAACCATGTATTATTTACTAGATAGTTTATTGAGGTATGATAAAGTTTGGGCTAAAGATAAGGATCAATTCAAGATAACATTTTCTTCCAAATGGATAACTTAAATTGCTTGTCAACAAATTCCTTTTGATTAAGTAATGCAAGCACAAAATTTTAGAGGGCAATAGATGTTGCCTTTAGGATATCATAAATGAGTATATTACGGTATACTTAGAAAACATCATAGTGATTTAAAAAACCCTTGAGAAACATCTCATACATTCATAGGAAGTATTCTAGAAATGTCATGAATTTAGCATTTATCTTAACCTAAACACATACATTTTTCTAATTTTAAAAAGCAAGATTATGGGACATGTAATCTCCAAAGAAGGTTTAGAAATAGATCTTGATCATTTGAGGACTACCAATGGAATCTAATTACCTCACACTAAGAAAATAATTTAATCTTTCCTCAAAAATATTACTTCAAGGAAGTCTATTTCTAGCTTAATTAGTCATGTAAGTCCTGTCGTATTGATACTAAAGAAGGATGTTGACTTCTACTGGAATCCTAAAGAATTAATATTTTTGGCACATCAATAAGGCTATCATAAACATATTAATAGTTGTAAGTCAATATTTCTTAAAGTACTTCATCCCCTATGCCTTCAACATGGATTCCAACATAGTTATTGTCCTCACCCAAAAAGATATGGATAGAGATGAGCATATGGTAGCATTCATGAACACTGAATTAAAACACACTAAGTATGTGTATACTTTCTTAAGGAAATAGTCGTATGATCTCATGAAATTTCTTAAGCATTCAAAGCATTTCCTCTCCCACAACTAAGTGCAACATTTTTTAATCCACACTAGTGTGATGGATTACCACCTTCATAGAGATATTAGTGAGAAAAAAGAAATTTGGAATACCAAGGTAATGGATCATGACATTGATATATAGCTAACTAAGTTCTAAGTGAAGGACTCTACTAACACCTCATGGAAATTTTATCCATTACAAATACTCCCTAGAATGATGACCTTGATATTATAGATTTTCTAGCATATAATTATCATACAACCTAGTAACTATTAAAAAATAGATTTTTAAATCCAAATATATCTCAAAAAAAGGAAAGACCCACTAAGATTTGATAAAATGTAGAGATAAAATTTTCACCTTTCTTATATTAGCTATCAAATCATGAAGGGATCCTATTCAAATGAATCATCACTAGAGTCTTTTAAGGTCTATCAAACCAAACCAAATAAATAGGTTGGTGCATAAATTCGATGAAGGATTTATAGCAGTTTGTTACTTCACTAGGACTACAACTACTAAGATAATGAGTGTCAGATACTTCTAGCCTACTATGTTCAATAATGCACACAAGTTTGTTTGAATATGTGAAGTTTGGAAGTAATTCATTGGAAGAAAAATAAACCTCCCTTTTTTTCTCAAACTTATTTCAACAAGGTGCGCCCTTTTAATAGTGGTAAATTAACTTCATTGAGTCCATCAATCCTTATATTAATGGACACAAATGGATCTTAATCATGATAGACTACTTCACTAGGTGGACCAAAGAAATCACACTTAAATATGCTAAGGAGGACCAAGTTCTCAATTTACTAAAGGGAATTATAATCCAGTTTAACACCCCTACCACCATTATTTTGGATAATGTGAAAGCATTAATGGGATTAAAAGTCACCAAATTTACTTTAAAGCATATAATTTCTTATAGATATTATCAAATTATTACCCTAAGAGTAATGGCCTACAAAAATCCATAAATAAAAAAATTGAAGTGAATTATTGATCAGACTATCAAATATAATCTACATGATTGGAGTTTTGAATACTATTTCAAAATATTTGGGTTAAATACATCATTAAGAACCATGTCATATATGCTTCACATTGCATGATGGTATATGATATGGAGGCATGACTAACCATCCATAGAAAGCTTCCCAACCTTAAACTTTTAAGGGTCAAAGACCTTATTGAAGCCTATCTAATGGAGATTGGCATGCAAAACCTCTTTAGATCTAGGAGGTAAGAGGGTGTGTCAATTGATTGATTTGAGAAACATAAAAATTAGGAAGAGATGGTTTGATCAACATGCAACCTCACAAAGCTTTGCTTTTGTTGACTTGATCCTCAAATGGGATGAAAATCAAGACAAATCCAAGTTTTCAATTGTAAGGTAGGGGGACCAACTACACCAAGGCTCCAGGTCACGGAGAGCTGAGAGTGGAGGGCTACCCTATCTTACCTCAAGCTAAGTGTGTATTTAGGTCAAGGATAGAGAATTAAGAGCACTCTCAAGTGTTTCTACCACTTTGCTAATCCAAATGTTTTGATGGGGCTAGTTGAGCCAGCTTTCGGAACCCGAAACATACCTTAGACAACTCTCTGCCTAAGGACGACAGCGCGGTGCGCTGGCATCTCTCTACCACGTTGGCGTCTGTACAACTAGAAAGTGAAAGGTACAATACTAACTACCAAAAAACCTACTAACTGCCTAGCTGGAAAAGTTTAACGAAATGAACAAAATGATAAAGTACGAGAAATAACTATATAAATGATAAAGAAGGTAGATGAAAGTAAGGGTGACAAAGACCAAATCATTGAGAGTCCAATTCACCAGTAGGCTCCATGTGCACGTTCACCTACACATAGCCAAGAAAGGGAAAAATGTTGGGTTGTATAGGGGTTTTCCTTAGTCAAACTCCCTCTTTGGTGTTTCCACCTCCACGGACAACCAGGAAAGCCACGAAGTAGAAAATGTGATAAAGGAAAGAAGAATATCAAACACTACAAAAGATAGAATTCTACTCTATCAAACCACAACAAGAGAGGATAGTGAACCAATACCACCTCCACCCAAAGGCACTCAAGGCCAATGAAGGGAGAATACAAGAAAATGAGATTGGAAAAGTTGACACGACTGCAACAATGACGAAGGGAGGTCTCACAAGACTCCAAACTCGCAAATTTTATGGTAGCAAAACACACAAAATGAAGTTGATGGAGTAACAAGCTGTTGTAATGCACAAGGAATTATGTGAAAGTGATCTAGAGATCAAGTGAAGGAGATAGATTGCTAAAGATATTGTGGAAGAATGCTAAAGATGGATTGAATGAGAAAGATAGGCATTTCAAGATCAAAATGAGAGGAAAAGAGCCATTTTTGGGCTAGTTAGTCGACACAAAGGTGTTACGCTTCATGCCCAATGGAGAAAGTAACATCCCTACGGACACTAGAGGCAAGAATCTATCAGGGATGATAGTGCACCGCATAGACATCCGCTTGTTGCGCTCGCGACCCCGATAAATATTCCCCCACCGACACATAGGACAAATGATAAGTGGATTTATTTTGGATGGGTGATGTGGAATTTCGTATTCGGGTTTGATTTTCTAAGGTGAGGGGATGTAAAAGGGGAACTTACACAAGGGGTGCAAATTCACTCCTATACATTTTCCCCCCACTTTAGCAAGCACGAGTATTAATGAGTGTTTGGTAAAGTAGATCGAAGAGTTGGAAATGTATACCTAAACCGTTGAGGAGGCAGACCGCAATCTGGCGAGCTCAAAAGTGTAGGGTAGGAAAATAACTCCATAGGTTCTCTCTCTTGAGGAGGTTTGAATAAAGGACTCAGTATATCCTCAGAACTATGAAGTTGAACAAAGTACATCAAAGGCCCACAAACCAATGATGGACAAATCCCGCAGGATGCAAGTGCTTCCTAGGCCCTCAGACTTGCAAAGAAGGTGCCCCCAGGTACTCTCTCCTAAAGGAAGCTCGGTGTAAGGGGACTTCGCAGAGTTAAACTAGAAAGCAGCTTCACAGTCACACTTACAAAGCAAGATGTTAATCCACAAATAAAACATGTTAGAAAACAGAAAGCAGCCACGCAAGAAAACAAGCAGACAGATAGTCACGCAGACAGTCAAAAATTGAAAGAAGAGCTTTCAAAGGGGTCCCTCAGGAACCCTTCAACAGAAAAAGGGGTTCACTCAAGGGACACGCTGTTTGAAAGTGCAAGAGTGTTTTTCGTAAATTGATTCAACATCAAGGAATCCTTTTGAAAGATGTTCACTTCATAAAGGAATTTGAAAGGAATAAAATTCCCATCACAAGGGGAATGTCAAGGCTTCTCTCATAGGAAAATTTGCTCCCTCCTCGGAGGAAAATTTCTTCAAGTTCTTTCTTTGTGAACCCATGACAGAGGAAACATGTTCCGCTAGGGGTCCTAGTTGAGAATGTGATTTTTGAAAAATGTTTTGGAAAGATTTTCGACAAAAGATTCATTGGCCATCGAATGCGTTTTTTGAAAATCAAAGTTACATGGTATCCCCCCCTTGGGATGGTGTGTGTTGAATGTAGAGACACGTGGCATCCGAAGGAGAGAAAAGAAAGAATGAACAAGTGATGTTGTGGCTCATGGGACATAGCGAGATGTCACCGTCGTGATGTTGTCGCACACACAAGGGACAACACATGAGAACCACAACATCATGAATCAAGAAAAGAAGAAAGATAATAACATTGTAAAAAGAAACAATGGCATCACAAACAAAGGGCACATGGGTGATCTCATAGTTCAGGGTTAGAGCTGCTCATATATATATATATAAGTATAGTAATAGTATATAGATGAACTGTCATCAACCCCCTACTATATTAGACCATGTGAAGAATGCACAAGAAAACAAAATAAAAATAAAAAATTGGGCCAACATGGAAGGGAAGCCTAAATTCCCCCAACACTTTGTATCATCCCCAATTTGTCGAAAATCAATACACATAACAAAGGAAGAATGATGCCACAAATAAAGGAAGTTTTACGACACATAATCACTCCTATATCCAAGCACCTACGAGGGTGACAAGGGTCATCTAGGAACACATAACACAAGTATCGGGGAACACAACACAACACCCAATCTACACTACAAGTGAAGAAGAGGCACCCCCTAACACTCATCAACCAAGAGGTCATCAGCTTCCCAATCTAGATCAATATATAGGGAAGGCAGACAAGCTTGCAAGGGCAGAATGTTAAGGAGGGAACCCTCTGACCCCCCCACAACAAGAGCCAAGGAAGGATACTCTTTGGGGTCTCCTCCACTCAGTTCCTCTGGAGAAAAGGTCAATGAATTCGTGAAGATTACTGACAAGGTTGTGACCTCGTCCAAGGAATTAAACATGCACTTCACATGAGTGCCATGTGTTACCTCATCAGACAAGGGAGGCGGCACCCGATACTCACTACTAGGCTCACCGAGTGACTCGAGAGCAGTGAAAAACTTCGGGGATGCCAGAGCCTCCTCCCTCACAAGGACTGTACATGCTAATTCAAGGCCACCTTCTAAAGAGGGTGGACTCCTCTTTCGACCTCCTTTACTAGCGGGGCTATCCTCCATCTTTTACTTCATCAGAGGATGAGAGACCCCTAAAGATGAGGCAAAAGGTGCAGAGGAGGATGAGAAGACCGCTTACCAAAGTGTTGACATGTCCACGGGGTTTGAAAATGGTGGGATGTCTAGGAGGGACATCAAAAGAGGTGGCTCGACCGAAGGAGCAATAAACACCTACACTTTTTTAGGGTTAGGTGTGTTTACGCTCACAGGAGGAGCTAGAAGCAGCACTGAGGCTAAATGAACTAAAGTAGAGGGGGCAACAAGAGAGAGGACACAATAGTAAGCCCTGAAACAAGGGTAGTTGATTCCCCTTCCTTCCTCTATAGACCAACCTCCTCAATGACCAGAGCCTTTCGTCGATGCTTGCGCTCACACGCAAGGTAGTTCCTATGACTCTGGGAGCTAGAGGATGGAAGTTGGGATGGAATAGAAGGCTCTTGCTCAACCATCAAATTGTCCATCACGACCATTTTTGACAGAGGAAGAGACTTTTGGAAGAGAGGAGGGAGAGATTGAGAAGAGGTTGGAGCAACAGCGGGGGGAGTCAACTCTAGTGCCTCGGCAGTGGGCCTCTTCCCATTTACGACCTTAGGGGTAGGAATGGTAGGAGGTTGTGGAGGCTGAGACATAGAGGAATCCCCATGAGGACCTTTCCTCTTACCGTTCACACCAGTTCAAGGGCCCATGGGTAAGGTAGGAAGGTTAGATACCCGAATCTTAGCTTTTCGACAAGTCAGTACCATCAAACTTCTTATTCAAAAACCAGGAGTAGTTACCCAAAGCTCCTCTTCATGAAGGGAGGTAGAAGCAGGGCCCTGATGGAGAGCAGGATTTTCCTTCCCCTTTCGAGAGGAGGAGGTAGCCTGCTACTGTGCTACCAGAGGAGTCACCTTCGGCTGTCCTTTGCCCCCAATTTTATACTTTATGTAGTTTCAATAAAGTACGTCCATTCTGGGAGGAAGTGGACCAACTGGGGCAGGCCAAAAATGATCTAAAGAATATCCCCACGGGAGACCAATGGTTGATATCCAATGTCATGTACCACGTGCATGACACACTCGTGAGAGAAATTTAAACATCTATGAATAACGAAAGTGATACCATTCATGGAAGCTAGCCACGAGATACCCAACTTCACCCTAAACAAATCAAAATTTAGGATGACATCAAAGGTTGCGTCCACAACCCTAAGTCCTACCAGGATGGAAAGGGTTATGGACTAGTAAGGCATAAGAGAGAGGTGTGTACGTATCGTGGACTTCATTTTTTCATACTTCTCCCTTTGCAAGGAGTTTAGCCACAATGTCTCCTCTGTGATAACATTCACTCGTCTCGCAGGGTCAACTAGGACCCTCATCACAATGTTTCCATTGAGGTGAGCAGGAATTTGTATAGGGGAGAGGGCTTGTTATTCAAAGGTAAATCTTGTGAGGTGAAAACCACATCTGGCGAGCCGATATTAGGATGTGGGGGAGGAGTAGGAGCAACTGAGATCACATTAACATATGCCGAGGCTTTGGGAGAAAGATCAAAAGGGTCAATAATCAAGTTGGCAAAATGAGACTGAAATGGGTCCGTATAGATCTACAACTCACTATTAGCCTTTGCGAGTGATTTATTTGTATTCTATTTCTTTCGATTGAGACAGATGGTACCATCATCAATGCAATCCTGAATCTCATGATGTAGGCGCATGCAATGCTCGATATCATGCCTATTGACATGATAGTACTAACAAAAAGCATTCCCATCATACCAATTTGGATAAGGATCCTTCAAGGGCATAGGGTTTTCCAAGGTTATGATCTTATCCTTCAATAAATTTTTTAGAATAGAATTATAAGATTCATCTACCTTTGTAAACTTTTTGTTACGTTTGAGGCTGTGATCATTAGTCACAACAACTACATTTGTAACAACCTTTCCTTTTCCTAAAATAGACACAATGGAATTTCCTTTGGAACGGGAGTGCGAGGAAGATCCCCCAAACTGAAACACCATTTGTTGATACTCTCACAACATGACACACAGATGTGTGAAAGAAGGGTACTTCATTAGGGTGAAATTCTCCTACCAGGCTCACTGCAAGTTTCCTATGAATACCTTTTACACATCTGAGTCGAGCATCAAGTATGAGATCTATGAAAAGAGTGCTTGATATCACACAATGAAGTCAGTTATCTTCTTGTTTTCTCCTTGCTTGCATCAAACGAGATCTGAGGTCATCTTCAGTCCAATGTTGGCTTGGAATTAGCAGAGAAACTAATTGACAAGTTGATCGAATGAAAATATAGAATTGTTTGGCAAGGAACAGTACCACTCGAGTGTTGTGTCTATGGGTCTCCCTTATCGCCATATTTTTTGAACTTGGGGATCTCCATTCCCTAAGGGAAGGGAGTGCTCAAGATTGTTACCAACAATAGACTATGTCAAAAAAAGGGTTGGAAGATAGGTTGGGTGGAGGCTTGAGAGGTTCGCTAGCTAGCTTTTCATATTACCCATATTCTAAAGAAGAGCATTCAAAATAGGGTCTTGAGATGACAAAGGTCAAGTCAAACCTCCCCTGGAAGCACCACCAGAGCCACCATCGGAGCCACCTCCAGAACCACCTTTGTGACCACTATTAGAGCCATCACCATGACCATCGGTGTGGCCCTCGTCTGAGCCACCTCCAAGGCCTCCACCAGTGCCACCATCGCTACCGAAGACACCACCACTCATCCCACCAAATCCCCCACTACCAAAGGTGATAGGAGGGGTGAAGCTGAAACCAAGGGGTATTTTGTTCACCTTGATAGAGTGGGGCCTCTTAGAAGCAGAGGACACTGATCGAGGGGCCTGTTTCATCCATACACAAACATGGTAGTTATCGAGACACCTATTTGTCCCTCCTAGGTGTTGAGCACCATCTCTCAGGTAATGCTTGATCTAGTGTTAAACGAAGGGATATATGTTTCGGTTAGATCGGTGAGGCTGCGTAGGAGCTATATAGCTATCTGATCCTTTCCCAACATATATCTTATATCGTTAATGATTTTAGTAGCTCTTTCCATGCTCAAAGCTTTCTCCAAGTGATTTCTCAGGTCTAGTAACCCGTTGTCCAATGGCTGAAGATTTTCAATAGGAACATGCATAGCGTCATCCTCCTCCACAGATGAAGTTGTAGGGGATGCTGGAGGAGTGGGGGCACTGTCGGTTTCGTTAATGAAACCCATTATTTTTGTAAAACCTATGGATAGACCAAGGGAAAAACTAGGAGTGACCTTCATTTGTTCCATTTGTAGGTGTCGTATGCTTCTCTTAACAATGTGTCCAAAGGTCATAGACTAGGTTTTGATACTCATAAAAACTCACAACACCCAAGTCTACAACGATCGCCGAGCACGAGAGGAAAGACTTGACACAAAAAAATGGATAGACATTGTTCACATCAAGTTCACCAAAATGTAAGGTAGGGGACCAACCAAACCAAGCTTCCAGGTCATGAAGAGCCGAGAGCAAAGAGTTTCCCTATCTTACCTCAAGGTAAGCAGGTATTTAGGTCAAGGATAGAGAATGAAGAACACTCTCAAGTGCTTCTACAACTCTGCTAATCTGAATGTTTTGATGGGGCTAGAAGAGCTAAATTTTAGAACTTAGAACATACCTCAGATAGCTCTCTACTCGAGGATGACAGTGCGGCACACTGGTGTCTCTCTGGAACTTTAGCATCTCTATGACCAGAAAGTGAAAGGTACAGTCTCGACTACCAAAAAAACTACTAACTGCCTAGCTAGAAAAGTTTAACGAAATGAAAAAAATGATAAAGTACGAGAAATAACTATATAAATGATAAAGAAGGTACATGAAAGTAAGGGTGACGAAGAACAACTCACTGAGAGTCTAGTTTGTCAGTGAGCTCCACGCGCACGTTCACCTACACACAACCAAGATAGGGAAAAATGTTGTGTTGTATAGGGGTTTTCCTCAGTCAAACCCTCACTTTGGTGTTTCCACCTCAATGGACAGCGAGGAAAGCCACGAAGTAGAAAATATGATAAAGGAAAGAAGAATATTGAACACTACAAAAGATACAATGCTACTCTATCAAACCTCAACAAGAGAGGATAATGAATCAATCTAGTACCACCTCCACCCAAAGGCACTTAAGGCCAATGAAGGGAGAATGCAAGACAATGAGCTTGGCAAAGTCGATATGGCCATGGTAGTGATGAAGGGAGGTCTCGCAAGACTCCAAACTCGCAGCTTCTATGGTAGCACAACACTACAAAATAAAGTTGATGGAGTAAGAAGCTACTGTAATTCTTGAGGAATTATGTAAAAGTGCTCTAGAGATCAAGTGAAGGAGATAGATTGCTAAAGAGACTGTGGAAGAATGCTAAAGAGATGGATTGAATGAGCAAGATAGGCATTTCAAGATTAAAATAAGAGGGAAAGAGTTGTTTTTGGGCTGGTTGTGTTGTACCCAAAATAATTTTTTTGGCATTATGTATAAATTGAGCTAAATCTTGTTAAAATGCCATGTTAAGTCAGTTTTAGGTCAAACCAATCATAGAATCTTGGTGGGTTTCTGTCAAAGAACACACGTGCAAAATTCTGAAAATTTGAAAATTAGGGTTTTTCGCCCCTATTTTCAGGGAAACCCCCAAAAATAGGACCTTCCCAGAAATGATTGAAAATGATTTTGATAGGATTAAAAGGCTTCACGATCACATTGGTCAAGTTAGAATCATCAAAAGACATGTTTTCCTCTGGTGGGTCTATTTCTATTTTCAAGAACAAAGTTAGAACCTCTGCATTCATTAATGGCAGATTGGCCAGTATCAGGTGCTGAAAGCTAAGCTTCAAAAGCTTCAACGACACAACCATGGCAGAAAAGGTCAAAAATGATGCTGTTTGATGAAGGAGATTCCTGAAAGTGAAAAAGGTCAAAATTTGACTAACTCTGGAAACGTTACGAAGGAGAAAACTCAAAATGCTAAAAAGAGCCTTTTTCAAGCAGGGGCGCCCATGATCTTTGAGGGTCAAATGCAGTCAGTAAGATCATCCAAAGCAGTCATTCTTGACGTTTGATTGCTGGCTTGACAGTGAAACAAACATCTAGATCATCCGATGAATAGATCACAAGTAGCTGCTGATAAAGCAAAAAGAGGCAGTTGAGGAAATGTCAGGAAACCACAGTGAACGACGAAGTTCTAAGAAAAAAGAGCCTTTCCAAAAGAAAGGCGCCCTTCTTTTTGACCTCCAGATGCTGATAAATGACAAAAGGCTTCCCAGGATAATCTTCTCAGCCCAAGTAGATCTCGGAAACGCAACTGCAAGCACCAACATCTGACGAAGCATTCAACGGATAATCCAGATCAAAGTAGGCAACTTTTCAGATGAATATGATCAGGCCAAAAGGTAAAAGCACCCTTTTCAAGGAGGGGCACGCTTGAATAAAGGAACCCTAAAATAAGATCCAGGTTTTCTGAAGTCAATCATTCTTGGCAGAACAGAGCTGGGTACCTGATGAGACATCAAGCGAAATCATCTGACTCTCCGATCAACGAGAAATCCAGATCAAAGCACGAGAGGTCATTTCAAAAGGCTGAAGAACGAGGTTTGAAAATTCACCAAGGCATTAGCAAAGGCGCCTTTTCTTGGAAAAGGCACCCATCCTTTTGAAGCCCTAAACTCAGCTTTTCATCATCATATCTCCCAGGCACTTCTTTTCAGTTTGGATCCAGCTCCGCAGTGAATGTGTTCGCAACATCTCAGGATCAACAGACAACGCTAGATTCAGGATCAAACAGAGGGCTTTCAGGAGAGAAAATATTTAAAAACTTGCAAGAAACCAAAAGGGACGCCTAAAAGAAGTCAAGGGTTAATTTGTTGACTAAAGTCAAGAGCTTTTGAGTTAAAGTTGGCTAAAAGGCTCCACGATCGGTGGAAATCACCTTTTTAACTTTAGATCAAGCCAAAATCACCTTTTGAGCTTGAGTTAGGTCCCCAAACTTGTGGATCTGAAGCTTAAACATATATATTCAAGGTGAAGGCGTCCCATTTCATTATTTCATTGCAGGATAAAAGATCAAGAACAGCCACAAGCTCTCAAGGACGCCATTGATAGATCTGAACAAGGTTTTCATTCGTTCTTCAATTTTTCTTGTAGATCTGAAGCAGAAGAGGATTGCTATTTTGAGGATTGGACCCAGAGATAGATTTTTTCAGGGAATCAGATAAAACTTCCAATCCATCTTCTATCTATTTCCTCTCTTCTGGTCTTAGGTTTTCTTGCATTTGACAGAAAAAGAAATAGGCTACATCAGATCAGATCAACTGGGTAGATTCAGCATTATTTTCCAGAGAAACCCATCTCGACAAATTTTCCAAAATTAGCAAACTTGCTGCCCCTATTTTTGGGGGTTTTTTCGAAAAAGTTTCAGAATCCAAATTCTGAGGAACTGGGTTTGTTCAGCATTGAAGCACGAACAAAACCCATGTGCCAGATTTTTTCTGGAAAAATACTTCTCGGCGAGGCGCTATTTTCAAGGGTTTCCGAAAATCATCTGAACAAGGTCAAGATTACAGTCAATCTTTAAGTTTTTCAAGATGCAGTACTCCTAGGTACAATACGAGACCAAGACGATCTTACTCCATGATTACTTGAAAACAGTTGACACAAATTTACACCAAGTAAATCCAATGGTTGATTTGGAGCAGCTAGAAGGCATGAATCAAATCACATTGCAGAATATTGAAGAATCCGGGTTGCTGCAGGCTGCATCAATTCCCATCACACTTCAAAGCGTAGAGCTTGTAATCGCTTGTATCAAGCATTACAATCCTACCACCAGAGAAATCAGAGCTGCAGATGGAAGAATTGTTTGCAGTCTAAAGCCTCAGGATATCGAAAGGTGTTTTGATATTCCATCACATCCTAACAACAAAGTCATATCAGTGACGGAATGTGAGAAGGAATTTGAGACAGCTAAGGACAAATGTCAAAAGGTTATGGCTGAAAAATGGCTACAAGTGACAAAGGCAAGCTTGCATAAGTTGTTGGGATGAGGAGAATGTAAAGATGAGTACGCAGTGTATCACTCTACTCAATAGAATCACTGGAGAAGAAGATGGTCGTCAATTCCAGCCATGGATGTACTATATCATTGCAAAAATCATTGGCAGGAGGGAATATTATGACTGGGCCACTTTGATTAGTGACACACTCCACCGAAAAATCACTGGGTATCTGGAAGCTCATAGGTTCCACATGTGCTCTTACCTAGTATACCTAATAGCCTTCCAAGGCGATTTCAGGTTATTGAACAATGTGGGAACCTTAGGTGTGTAGAAGGTTCACGAAAATTTCACACGTCTTGAGTTTACTCAAGTGGAAAGACACTTCAAGAAAACAAGTGATCACTTCACTATGCACACAGTACGTGAGCTTAACCATGAGATGCACGTGCGTATTTCACAGACAGCCAGAGAGGCAATGGCGGATTGGGCAGATTGGTTCATCCAATTTCCTACATTCTCCTACATACGCGTGTATGGCTACATTGGCCACCCCGCCATGCTACCAAGATACCCTTCAGATAGGGTAGTCTTCATGGAATTCCTGAGACAGTTGTCCGAGGTTCATGTCTACTTGCGCTTGAAGAGGAAGACAGCTGTTAACTTTCCCGTTGAAATGGGACTATATAGATGTGGATTCGCGGCAGATGCTAAGATGATGAGTCAGGAAACAGCGAGGTTTAACCTCAAGTATCTCATTGATAGAAGATCCTATGATCCCAGAGGACTCTATGCAGCACACCTCGAGCAACACTCGTCACATAAGTCTTCTATGGAAGATTATTGGGTAAATTGTAAGGATGAGTATGAAGTGCGAAGAAGGAACTACAGCAGATTCAGACTCCCACAAATTGCTGATTTTATGTCAGCAGACATTGAGGGCCTGTCCGATGATGAAGGGGAAGTCATTCTCCCCTCATTCTTCGCAGATTCAGTTGACTCCCAACCGCTCCCGAGAGTGGATTGGTATGCCAAAGAAGACACGTCTATAGAAGAAAGAACGAGTAGAGTGGTTAGAAATAGCCAACTCTATCTCGACAGCAAGAAATCAAGGAAGGTGATACCTCACAGAGCAGAGCCGCCACAGGTTCAGTCTATGCCACCTTCCACTTCAAAAAGGAAGCCTAGGCAGAAGCAATGGTGCAATCCTCCCCGAGGGATGAGGATGTCAAAGCCTAGAACACAGAGGACACCTGTGGAAAAAGCCACGCATAGTCCTGAAATAATCATGGGTATTGCTGCCCCAGAACAAAGAGTAGAGACTGCTACCCCTGATTCAACAGAAGTTATCACGGAGGAACCAACAGCAGTAGTTGTTGAAGAACCAGTGGCTGAGCCAATGGCAGAAGCAACAATAGTAGAAGCAACAGTACAAATGGTGCCTGTTATGGAAACAGAGCCGCCAATATCACCAGTATCACAGCAGACACAAGTCCTCATCGATTTGGATTTGCCACTGAGAGACATTGCTCCAACACAGTCTCACACATCTAGCATTCAAGGGCCTCACGTCCCTCCTAGTGAAGTTCGCCGAGATTCTATTTGGCTTGAAGGCTTCCTAGGAAGAAAGAGGGAAAAACCCTCGTATGAACTTGACTTTACCGAATTCGACCATGTCCCACAAGACACGTTGGTGAAGAAGTTAAAGAAACAAGTTCACATAGAAAGGAATGCAGAGTGTGGGATCATCATAGAGACTGTCGCTCCACCAGTAGAGAAAAGCATACACGAGGTCCAAGTCGAAGACTACACTTTGTCTCAACTTAACCTCGGGAAGACTACACGACAGGTGGAGGCAGACCTTCTTGGAATAGCCTCGGTGAGCGCACAAGAAAGAATGGCTAAGGATGGTAAAGAAAAAGTAGCCTTAAAGGCTAAAAATCAGAAACTGAGGTCTTACATAACCAGCTTGATACATGGTGCACCAAATGCCTCAGCCCTACCAGCAGGACTACTAGATCTCCCCGCCGAACAAAATCATCGACAATTGATAACATTCGGCAAACACTTGAGAGATCAAGTGGAAGAGTTTGTTCTCAAGGGTAGATATATACTGGAAAACCTATACCAGTTACGGGATAGAGCACATGGACTTCATGCAGAGATCCAGCAGTCAGAACAAAGGATTGCAGAAAAGAGGCTTGAATACGAAAGCACAATTGCAGATTTGTAATTGGCATATCAATCAGTATACTCTAAGGAAAACAAGCAACATCTCTTTGCTTGGAAAGAACAATTGGCATACAAGGTGAAAGCCTATGACACTCATTCAGTAGAGTTGATTGATTACAGACGGGTGGTTGCCACTATTATCAACTTCGCAAGAATGTTGGTGATATCTTTCCCTTGCATGGAATATTAGCATGAGGGAGGAGAATACATGAAGATGGTCACTGTACAGAACCAGTTCAGGGATGTCATCCACAGTACCTTTCTTGACGATCCAGATGGTTGCAAGTTGGCTAAGGTAGTAGCTTTATCAACCAAGTTTGAAGAGGCAGCATCTCAGTGTATTGACTTCAAAAATCAGCTCACAACGGGTGAGATCATGCTACGACGCCATGTCATCATCCTACAGAGCATTAACTCCCCAGAAGCCGATGAAGTCAATCAATGGATAGAGACACTGCTGATTAATGGCGAATTATAAATGCACCAAAAAAGGACGCCATACACCCTCCAAGTGGCATTTATGAGACTTGAATTTGACTTGATGCTTCTTTCCAAGTCAACTCAAGATGGTATTAAATGTAGTTGGAGTTAACTTGATGCTTCTTTCCAAGTTTAACTCCACTTTCCTTAAATCATGCATTGTCAGATCCCACTGATTAAGGATGTCTAATTGGCTTTCATGATTTGTGGATCTTAGATCTCCACTAAATGTGGATGTCTATTTTGGAGGGATTCTTCATTAAAATTTACCTTTATTTTTCTTTCACAATGAAGTAGTTTCCAGTTGACTCTTTGTTGACTTTCAGTTAACTGAAGTAGTTTTCCAGTTAACTACTTGTTCCCCCTTTTTAGGAATAAATCTTGCTAATTGATTGGCAAGAACTCATTGTTAACTCAAGGAGATTTTGGGGTTACCCACTCCTTTGAGTTCTATAAATAAGAGCCTTGGGCTCATTATTTGTTTAACTTTTACTTGCTATGCAAAATTGTTGCGCCATTGTTGCCAACACTTTGAAAGCGGATATTTGTTCACTCTTGGATGAGAGTTCGTTGGTTGATCGTAATTGTGCATGATTTCGTGCCTTTGCTTTCCCAACCTTTGTAATTCGTTGATGAAGCTTTGAAGGAGAATATCAGAAGGTGCTTGCATTTTGGTCAATCTTTTTGAGTTGTGTCCACGTCTTGTGTTTAATAGCTCATTGTTTCATTTCCCTCCTCGGATAGGAGTCCCTCCTCCTTGGACATTTGTTATTGACAAGTTGTTGTTTGTTGTTCTTTAATGTATTGACTTTCAAGCTATACTTCGGATAGGAGTCCCTCCTCCTTAGCAAGCTCGCTGGCCAAGGCATCATAAATTTGTTGTTTCTCGTAAACTATTTCCTAGCCCATACCTTGGATAGGAGTCCCTCCTCCTTGGCAGGTCTCAGATCTAGTTTACCATATAGAGCGTTTGCTTATACCAACCTTATCCTGGTGTATACCCGAGAGTTCAGAGCCTCGGTCATATTCTCAGGAGATGGCAAATTCAGGTGATCCAACCAAATCATTCCCGCTCCTTTACCCTCATGCTCTGTTTACCTTGAAGGTATTGGATAGATAGAAGCTAGATTAGTCGTAGTTGAGATCTGCAGAAACCAGAGAAAAAGCTTAGCTACGACGCATTGTGTTTGTGCACCCTTGTGTCCTACCGCTGAAGCATAAAAAGATAGGAACTTTAGTTTACATTTCCCTTCCTTACGCATTGCTCCCAGCAAAGAGGGACTTCTCCTCTTTAAATAACGAAGAAGTGTTGCAAAACATTTGAAATAGCTGAACATTTACAATCAGCACTCCAGAGGTGCTAATTTAAACGCCAACAGGGTGGTCGACACAAAGGCGTTACGCTTCATGCCCAATGGAGAATGTAACGTCCCTGCAAACACCAGAGGTAGGAATTTGTCAAGGACGACAACACACCGCTCAGATGTTTGTGTGCTGCACTCGCATCCCTGACAAATATTCCCCCATCGATACATAGGAAAAACTACAAGTGGATGTATTTTGAATGGGTGACGTGGAATTTTGCATTCAAGACTGATTTCTAAGGTGAGGGGATGTAAAAGGGGAACTTACACAAGGGGTGCAAATTCGCTCCTATACATCAATCTAAGTTAAAGTAGTTTCCGAAGGGGCCCTATCACATAATTGTTATCTAAGAAAGGGATGCATTTAATTTTTTTGACATGACATGATTCACCTTTTCAATTCTCACTAATGGTATGTATCTCAAATCTTACTCTTGATAAATGTTCCCTTATCAATATTGTATTCTAATGTATATTGATGAGCTCTATGGGGTATAATTTTATGTGAATAATTTTATCAACCAAAGTGAAATATAGAAAGATAAATCAATCGACCAATAAAAATACAAATCAAATGGTAGAATAAATTAACTGTTGAGATGCATTTAATTGGTTGATTTAACTCACTAAAACATAATTTGAAGGATTAAAGAGAGATTATACTTTGGGTGAATCTACTCAAACCTTAGGGATGTACATTATTGGAAGACATCATGGTAATTATATGCTAGGAGAAACAAAAACTTTATTTAATAACTTAAATAAAAAATCATCTTTCACTAAATAAATAAAGAATTCAATAGAACATGTAAATTAGAGGGTTGTGAACAAATAAAATTTAATTTAATAAAAGCATTACAATTAAATAATATAAAATAGTAAAATGTTAATGAATGAAAGAAGGAACTCGAGAATTGGTTGAGCTATTGAGTGGGCCCTTTCTCCAACATAGCATCCTCACACATTCCTTGACTATTCAACATAGTTCAACAAATAACAATTCTCTAGAATAATTCAATTTTTTAATTAATCCTCAAACTATCCTCTCTATGTATCTCATGATAATAGAATCATATTTATACTAAAATTTTCAAACATCATCCTTAAAATAAGATCTTATTAATCCCTTAAATTTAGGGATATCAACAATAAAATATTTGTTGTACAATAGTATATAATGTTTTTCCTCGTCTAGTTTTTATACTCATTAATAGATGAAATGTAAAAATGTGATGACTCTAAGATTAGTGTACATAACCTAGGGCCATTTCCACATTTTTATAAATTTTATTGAGATGTAGATCACAAGGTGAAATAATTGACTTTCAGCCCTAAAGGTGAGCCAATCAAACTTGAATCTACATCTATTGAGGGGTTGGAATTGATTAGAAATATTTTTGGAATGATTAACTTAAGGATCCCATATGCCCTAATATTAAAAATGCAAGATCTCGAAGACTGACAGTGAGAAATAATAGTTTACCATTGGAACTGGGAGGTGCAAAGGACAACACATATGCTTAGTAAAATAGGTTTCAAGGTGCCTACAAGGATTCATTCACCAAGGGATGAATGGGTCTTTTTACAGGTGTTCAGATCAATTTTTCGGGTCCTCTAGTGCAAGATCTGAGCTTTCGTTTTACACAAGTACCACTATTGGAGTGACAAAAATAAATTCGGCAACTTAGTTTCTGTGACTTGACAAATTTGATGACAACAAATGCAATAATGCAAAATTGCTTCTTCAAGATCTTTCCACTCCTTCAACCTATAACCTACACATACATGAGGGAAAAATGTTTTTTTTTTAATTGGGATTTTCCTTAGTCAAACCCCAAGATTGGTAATTAAACCTTGATAGAAAGATAATGATAATGAAGAAGGAAATTATGAATAAACAATTCTTGTTACAACTCACCAACCCTTGAATGGCTTCCCTTAGAGGATTGAAGATAAACACATCACTCCAAGGATTTGGATCTTGCTTGATTGACTTGATTGATTGCTTGAAATTCTTTGAATGCTCTTGAAAAACTATATCACAATTTTAGCTTGAAAAGATGACATGAACATACATGAACTTTGACATGATGATAAGATCTTGATTGCTGTTGTAAATGACTAATAATGCTGCTCTTGAATGCTCATGACAATAATATTTTCTCTTGAAATTTTACCTTTTGTTAGATTATGTTGCTTAGATTTCAAATGATAAAAAGATTATCTATTTATAGGCATTTATCTAATTTCCTGAAAATTAGGTTCTAAAATCCAAAAATTGCAAATTGAATTTGAATCATTAAAATACCACCAAATTTTTTTTTAAATATTCCATGGTGGTTAAAATATTAAAAGCATTAATTAAATGTTGGTACTCCTTTCAAAAAAAGGGAAAAATAAGGCTTTGAAATGCATAATTTGGCAAATTAGAAGCTTAATTAAGTCCAATAAATTAAGGGACCCAAACATAGTGTGAAATTGTAAATGTATACAAGTTCCTACACTACATTTAGCCCCCACTTTAGTGAGAGTATGAACTTACTCTCAGACTCACACTAAAGTAGAAAAATATGTGTGAAGTGGGGTCCAAGTGCACAAATGTTAATGAGATAGGATGACAAAGATCAAGGAGGTTGTGCAAGCTCACAGGATCCAAGATCCCATGGAAAACCAACATAAGCACAAAGGGACACACACACACACATGTAAGAGATGTGCACCAAGACAAGATACTCATACATATCGAAAGACACAAATCAAACATGATATAACATGGATGACGATGAAATGAAAACAAGCACAATGTAAACATAGTGTAGACACGAAGAAGACACATGAAAAAAAAAAACACAACATTAGTACTAAAGGGATTCGATTTGGTAATGAAAAGAGAGTTGAGTCTTAAATTCTCTCAAATACCAAATATCATCCATTTAATGTGCTATCAAAATAAAATGATGCTCTCACAAGGATGCAAAATCACTTATGAAACACATGTCTCCACTGGAAAGAAAGTTGTATTATGATAGGTGGCCATGAAATACACTCACAAGGGCTAGTGTAATCCAATATACACTAGGTGAGCCCCAAGACAAAGATGAGAAACACAAACTAGGTATATAAGGTGTGTGACC
Source organism: Sequoia sempervirens (assembly GCA_007258455.2). Lineage (NCBI taxonomy): Eukaryota > Viridiplantae > Streptophyta > Pinopsida > Cupressales > Cupressaceae > Sequoia > Sequoia sempervirens. The sequence continues at coordinate 47,957 of VDFB02347294.1, forward strand.
ATAAAAAAGTGGCAGATGGGAAGGTCACACCAGGTCTATAGGTCTCCCAAACATCAACCATACCAAAAGTTATACTCCCTGATAACTTTGATAAGGTGCCACAAAATTATCAATATGCTATGCCAATGTTACACTAAGTTCAACTCCTGTGAACAAAGTGAAGCAAAAATGCCAAACTATTAATGAAACTCACCCAAAAGGTGAAAAAATGATATTAGGATAAGGTCAAGAACAATCAAAGGGGATTTGATTAATACATGAAAGGTCTCACCTTAGGGAACATCACACTTGATATCACCACCAAGAGAGGACTAGTCAAGGAACAAAAGATCATACCTTAGGGAATGCTAGTCATAGCATTACCACCAAGGAGGAAGTCATATGCCAAGAATGGTCACACTCTTGTAGTGTTGGAAGCTTTGCAAGATGAGCATGAATTATGGATGGTTGTGCTAGTTTTTCCTATGTTGTCATTGACGTCAACATGGTAATAACTATGTGGTGATAACTATATGGGAAGTTTTCTTGGTTTACCGGAAGTTGTTCTCTGCCGATAATACTCCTCTGTGATGGATCAGTGTGTTGGTAATTGAGTCTGAAACTCACTGCAAGATCTAATATGACTCTAATCTCTTAACCATGTTTTATTGACTCATTCAGACTCCTATTTCCTAGATCTTGAGATGTCTTTGCTATGAACAGATTGTTATCTCTGACAGAGTTTAGCTCTGTATCCTACTATTGTTCTATGTGAGGTATATTGTGTGGGAGACTCTATATTCTACTAAGGTGAACATTCTTATACTGTAGTTTTGTTGATAGTCTCTCTACTGGTAGTATGATGGGAAATTAATGTGTTCTCAGATATAGAAGGTGTTTTCTTTGAGGATTATTTATTGGTTTGGATAATTGTGTTTTAGTCCTGGTCAACTTATCGAATGTAATATATTATGAAGACTAATAGTCAACTTGGCATAATGCACTACATGGATAAAATGTTTAGATCTTATATGTGTTGATGGTCAAAGTAGCACAACAACGTTAAAAAAAATATTTCTACTCTATTTCTTCTGAAAAAGATAATTGATCTAAAACCACCTATCTTCCAAGGTCTCTATAGTTGGTTCTCAACTGTGTTGGTGTGATTCAGTGGTCAATGCAACTATAATATTCAAGGGTCCTACCGGTAAAAAGGATACAAACTACATCATACAAATTAATCTACATTTGGGGGGTAAATAAACAAAAAATGATAGAACAAGGCTTTAGAACAACAAAATATGAATATAAATCTCTTTACATCTAGACATGTATCTTAACAATGAGTGTTTCCTCAACTAACCAAAACTACAAAAATGATGCAATCCATAGCATGACCTATACTATTGCATACATTCATAGTGCAAAACTCAATAACCATAACCATTCATCAAAGATTCATTTCAAAATCAAACAACGTCACCAACTCACTGCTAAAATTAATAGATCAATAAATATAAACAAATTCCATTCACAAATAACTCAATGAAATAGTCTCAGATCCAGATTCTTCTATTGATTTGCATCAAATAAGAAACAATTATGCACAACATTCACTAGCATATGAATGACTGTGATTCATCAACATTATCACTTAACTTCTAAACTTTTGAAAATGACTTAATTGCATAAACTGTAAAAAGTATCTCAAAGTATCTTGCTTGAAAACTTGTAAAATCTTAAAACTATGACAACACTATCTGCTATCTCTCTTCAGGTGACTAATCCTTTCTTCAATCAACCAACCTTTACAAAATGGAGAGCCAAATTACATATAGACAATCTTTGCATTAATTCCTCTCAATCAAAAATTGAGATCCACCAATTAAGGAACAACCAAAACTGCATGAAGTGACTGTGTTGGCTGATCTTTAGTTCAATTCTTGATGACTTTGTTACCAAAACCTAACGCACCAAGAGGGAAGGTAGAACTGCTAGGGATCTCTAGTTGAAGTGAGCTCAAGATCCTACAAAATAGGAGAGAAGAGAGGGAGTTGTCCAGTCGACCATGCTATTAGGTGTCCATCAAGAACATGTTCCACTGCCACCTCATTCCTGCATATTTTTCTCAAGAAGGTACTCATCATAGCTGGTGAACACTTGTTGGAGTATGTCTACATTAGGTCCATCTACCCAATCATCTTCAGATTTGATTCTTTTCAATTCTGCAAAGGTAAACTCTTGCATATCCTTCAATTTAATTAACTCCCTCCTAGTAGCCTTCACTTCATCCTTGATATCTATGAGTCTATCAAGCAACAAGTCATCACCATCCTCCTCTTTCTACATCACCTCCTCAAACCTATTATTCCACTTTTCCTTTAATTTTTCAAGAGGAAGACCTCCCTTCACAGGGATATCCAGATTAACCAAAATGGCAATCACTGCTTCCAATTCATCGATCTGCTCATTCAAGTCTTTACTAGATTGTTGAACTTCATTTATATGTTCATAAATGAATGTGGATTTGAACCTGATAATGATGATTTTCTTTTCAATGAAGTCCACATTATCCTCATCGAGGATAGACTGTTCCAAAAGAGTTTGCTTTGGCAACTTGCTGATGTCTTTTAGCTTCTTTGTATGCTATCTATACTCATCCTCTTGTTTCCCCAAGACTTCAGCATGTGAATTCATGTCTTCAACCAACTCTAATGCACCCTCATGTGCCCTATAACTATCAATAACCAGCTCATCTACCTCTTGGTTCAACCGATCTATCCATCTATCAAGCATTCCAACCTTACTCTTCATGTGTACAAGATCATCGACCTCCTTCTTACTCAACAAAACTGGTGTTTTCAGAGCAGCAGATTGAGAGGAAACAGGGGTAGATACATCCTTCAAGAACCTATGCAGTTGATCCAATTGAGCCTTAAGCTCATCTTTTCTTTGTTTTTCTTTTCTCATCCTAGAGTTGGTGGAGGATGCCACTATGTCAATAAGGTTCATCTTGGTTTCCCCAAATTAACCATACCCAACTGATAATCAACCAATTGCATATCCTACTTATCTTTGTCCACCATTGGAATGGCACATTCAGCTATGATTTCACCTGTATCTATTAGCTTTGTGGAATGAAGGACCCTATCCTTTTTCTTGGGCCTCTCTTTCTCTATTTCCTTCATCATGTCTTCCCAATTCAAGGGCTGAGGCTGGACTATTTGTTTCCTTTCTAGGTTGAGCTTCAACCATTTTGGAGTAGTAGGAGGAGTTATCACTTGTGTGGAAGAAGAAGTAGCAGGATAAATAGGCTGCCAAACTGTTGCCCTAGGTTGAGAGTCAACCTCTTGTTGTTTCTCCTTCTCTACTCTTTCCTTAGCCAATCTTTCAGCCTCAGCTTTGTCTTTTTGCTCTTGCACCTTTTTAGCTTCTAAAACCTTTCGCAAAAGTTCTTCTTCTAACCTCTTCTTCTCTAACATTTCATCCCTTTTTCTTTCAAGATCTTTAACTCTATCCCATGCTTTTTTAGACTCTTGCTCATGTTTAGCAAGTGCTTCTGCCTCCTTTTCTCTCAACAGGCGTTCTTCCTCATCCTTCTTTCTATGGGATTCTTCTACAGCCTTAAACTTGGCCTCAAGGAATTCCTTCTCCCTTCTTTGCTAAGCTTTCTCTTCCTCAAGCTCATGAATCTTCTGTAACATAGCTAATTTATCCCTTTCCTCTTTAGTCTTCAATTCTTGTTCTTTTTGCTGCTACAACAAATATTCCTTTTCCTTTTGTTTCCTTGCTAGCTCTTCTTTAGCTTTAGCTTTAGATTCTTGTTGCCTAGCCAGTGCCTCAGCTTGTGCTTTGGCATCCACTTCCTTCTTAGCATCCTAAAAGAGTTTCCATTGATCCTCTAGGTTGAGGACATGCTTAGTCCCCACATCTTCAGTCTCTTCATTGGGTGCAGTCATAAGAGTTTCCTCATCTGATTGGGTAGCCTTTGAATCAGTATCAATATCATGGATCTCAACCTCATGCTCTTTCCCTTTTAAAGATTCATCCTCCTTATGAAGGATTCCAATAGGAATCTCCTCAATAGGTTTCTCTGTAAGGGGAGGTTGAGTTGAATTTTTACCTCTAGCAGTTGTTGAATCTCCAGGTTGAGATGAAGTCTATTTTTCAGCAATTGAGGTCCCGGGGTGAGATGAGGTTTCTCCTGCAGCAGTTATAGTTCCTTCACCTTATGATTCATGGATATCTTGAGATGGTACTGCTAGATTAGGCTCCTCCCCATAGTTAGGAGGGAGAAACTCCAATGGCTCCTTAGGAGTTGTCCTACTCTTCGTTCTTCTATACCCTTGGGTATCCACTGGATACTTCGATCCATCACTGTTCTTGCAATTTTCTTAATATCAATGGATTCTTCCTCATCCCAGTTTACTAGATCTAGGTCTTTGGTACCTATGTTTTCAGCCTCATACTAGGGATCTAAGGTTACACCATCATCTGATAATGTATCAGGAATATCTTCCTTCACCCCATACTCAATCATTAATGGGATGGGAAACCTTTCATAATTCGTCCTTCTTACATCATATTCATCTTGTAGATCAATCCCAAAATCTTCCAACAAATTGAAACGCTTCTCAAAGACAGTAGAGAGCAAAGCATTCATCTTATGTTTGGGATCAAAATGCTTCTGATAAGTATATAAACCCAATTTCAAATAAATCAATTCATCACAAATTGACTTATCAACCACATTATGTGCACAACTATACTCTCCTAACTTCATGGAAAATTTGTGACAACCAGTCTTGTGCTTGCTAGCAAATTTAAGATTGACTCCTATGGCCTAATAGATGAATTCCATATGGAAAATTTTGATACTACAACATCTTGGAAGTAGATGAGGATGGTCATCAAAACCTTCCAACCTAAAGTAAGTAAACCTGGGGTATTGAATGTACCAATGTCCCCATTCTGCAATGAACGTCATGGCTTCCCTACTTAATCTATACCCTGCATTAGTTTTCAACCGGTTAATGATAACATACAAGAATGCATCATTAACCCTTCTATAGTGCAACTATGATGTTTGAAAAGTTAGTTGATCATAATGATCCCACACATTCTTTTTTCCAAGGGCTTCTCCCAATACTCCAACTCCATTCAAACCAGGGAAAATGCCTCTCCTTGCAGTTGCATACACTACATAAGAAGTCATGAAGAAACTCTTTTTTTTCCCCACTCTAAGCATTTGATTATGTAGGCTCTCAGACAAAATCATTGGCTAATCAAATTATTGCTTTCCATCCAAAATTGTTTGAATGAATGGGAACATCCATTCCTTGAAGTGTGAAGAATCTCTCTTTCTGAACACTCTAGAAAGCATCATGATTATGTCACCAATCTCCTTACTAAAATCTACTCTCTTTGGCTGATCAGGAAGCTTAGTCAAGGATTTCTTTTCCACCCTCATCCATTTCTTGTTCATGTGGGTCCTGTTAGCTTCCCTGTGGTTGCTATATAATTGTAACGCCTCTACTTCATTGAGTTGTTTGGGGTTATGTGGTGTAGATGCATCTAACATGAACCTTATCATCTGAGGAGTGAGATCAATGATGATATTCCCTTGGAGGTCCACACATTTCCTTGTTGCCAGGTTGTAAGCTCCTGCTGCAGTAAGTATGAGCTCTGGACATTGAACTGACAGAGGAAAGAGGGCAACATGTGCCAATCTAGATTGAACAATTCTTTTTGTTCTCCCTATCGCATCCTTTGTGAAAGTTTCTTCAACCAACTCATAGTTGAATGGCCCTAAGTTTCTATCAGTGATATCAACCCAGTCAAAATCCACCTTGTTGGTTGTAAGAGTGGGACTCTTATGCTTGTATCTCAAGGTGTAAGGGAGTTGCTCCACCTTTATCTTCTTAGGCTTTGTTGGCCTTGAACTTTCTACAACCTGGCTCCCCCTTTGAGAAGCTTCTTCAGACGCTCTTGACATTTTTCACTACTACAAAACATTCTTATGATAGATCAACAAAGACTTGGAAACCATTACATCGATATTACCTTTCATATCCTCTTCTATTTACCCAAGGAAACTCTACATACTTAGTCAAATTTTGCATTTATCGGAAGTAGAACCAAAAGAGAGGCGAGATCAGGATCGAAACCAAGATGAGACCAAAATCGGGATCGAAAAGGAGACCGAACCCAGAACCAGCTGATGGTTCCAAGTTCGTTTCCCACTTCGGTTCCGCTTCCACCAAAAGAATAAGGGTGTAGATCAGAATCAACATTCATTGGAAGCGAGATCATTTTGGGAATCAATTCTTATGCAAACACTTATGGGACGAGTTCATTCCTGGATCTAGTTCTGCCAGTTTATCATTCAAGCGAAGCACATTTTAAACACATCGTCACACCGACTTCAAACTTAGGTCACATGAAACCATAAGGAAACTTTAAATAAGGGGTTTAACCTCACCCTTAACAAGACAAAACCAGATTTGAACTTTTTATGACACGATATTGTAAAGGTCAACGCACAAACCCTAGTTTGCGTGTCTCGTCAACTTATAGAAATTAGGGCATCAAAACCCTGACATCAAAACCAATAACTTGACACATAATAGGATCAAAGGGATCGTCCAATAGATTCAAAGACATTTAAAGCATAAAATATCCCTCAAAATGAAACCCTATTTAAAACTAGGGCACGACAGAATGAACACGCCATGAAAATGACAATAAAATGATAAAACAAATGGGAAAAACTGAAAAGGAAAAACCAAAAATGAGAGGAAAACAACAAAACCAAACTAGAAACAAGCGAAACACAAACAAAAACACACAAAGATCCACGAAAGAAAGTCTTGCGAACGCGCGAAGAACACAAAAAATGATAGAAAAAGGAAAATGAAAAAGGAATAGGAAAACCACCTACCTCAAAATGCCACCAAGAAAGGTTGAAACATGACAAGAATTCGCTCACCAACGCGCGCCCACAACCAAATCATGCTCCTCTCAAAGTTACTCAGGCTCTAGCTCGTAAAAAATGTTTTAGATAATGATTATGATTTGAAATAACCTTGATTAAAGTTTAAAAACCATGTCACATGTGTGAGGAGGCTGTAATTAATGCATTTAATGCAGTTAGTCAGGTGTGGAACCAAAATGGGAATGAGTATACAACCAATGTGCAAATCGAAGGCAGGGCTCGTGTGGAAGCGGAGTCAGAATAGAACAAGAAACTTTACCCAAGTCTCTTATCCAATTCTGAATTTGGTTCCAGTCCCGTGCCAATTCTGAATCCAGTTCTAGTCCCGCGACAGGGAAAATACAACAAAGGGAACGAGGGCAAAATCGGAACCAAAACCGGACCTGAAACCTTTACAAAGTTCCAAGTTCGGTTCTGATTCCATTTCCACTCCTGACAAAGGAACAAACACTGACACAAGGATAGCGACAAAAGAATTGAAAGGAAGCAGGACTGGAACAAAAACCAGACCCAGACAAGACACCAAACAAGGAAAAAACACAAAGGAGACAAGCGGGAGTGGGATTAGAACCAAAACCTAATCCAAAATTTTGCAAAGTTCCAAGTTCGGTTCCATTTCTGGTTCCACTTCCGCCAGGGAGAAAACAAAACACAAGCAACGAAAAAGATAACTCAAGGGAGAAACAAACCCAAGAGTGCAAGGAAAACCAAAAGGACAAAGAAAACAAAAAAGGAAAGGGTGGGGCCGAGACTGGAACCGAATCCGAACTTGGAACCTTCACAAAGTTTTGAGTCCAGTTTCCATTCCGGCTCCGCTTCAGCCAGAAAAAAGGAACAAGGACTTAGGAGGAAAAAGAACAACTCCTAAGGCCTGAACAAAAACAACAGGAGAAACAAACACAAGGGGGACCCATTTTGACCAAAACAAAATGGGGTGATTATGTAAGGAATAATAATATGGTGCCGACAAAGAAAGGTTTTTGATTATTTTGTGTTCATCCAATTAGGCCGACCTAATTGATGAATAAGATATACTTATATATATATAAGATGAAATATGGTAGAGAGATGAACAAGAGAGTGAGAAGGAGAAAGTGTGTGTGTGTGTTCAAGCAAGTGAACAGAGGAGAAGATCAAAGCCTAAATGCTTTATCAGTAGTACAAATTTGATTCTGAGCTTTAGTGGAACTGAACCCTGCACATTGAAGGTGTATTCCATTAGTTCATTCTTTTGGAAGTGAGACACTATCATTATATCTTGGTAGTGATCCATATTTTGTACTCAAGTTGTGAGCCTTTTAAGGACAGTGAGTCATGGTAGTGAGCCCGGTAATATTTTGTATCCAAATATAATATATTGTGAGTTAACCCTCACCATGGTTTTTCCCATTCTGAGTTTTCCACGTAAAAATCCTAGTGTTCATGTGTGTGATTGCATTGACTTATTTTTGTTTTCTCTTTTGTTGATTCAGTCAAAATGATAATAATAGTTAAGTGGATTTTATTATCGATTTGTGGAATATTGATTCACCCCCCTCTCAATATTATGGATGTTCAACGATTGGTATCAAAGCTTGATTCCTTGAAAGAAGCCTAACAGCTTGAGGAAGGTCCCAAAACTTGAACATGAGATAAAATTTCCCTCAGAATTAGTCTCTGCCAAATTTTTCAGAAGAAATGGAAGCCTTGAAGGACAAGTTGATAAAATAAAATGAGCACATTGAAAAGCTACAAAGTACAAGTATGGATGCATGTGATCTGTTGATTGAAGGAGAAGAAATCATCACTAGCCTACTCAAAAAATTGGATGAGAAGAAAAGAATTGAAGAATGTTAGGAAATTGAAATTCAAAAGAAGATGGATGAATGTGCAAAGCTTGAATTAGAAGCAGAAATCCTAAGATCTAATCTAGAAAGGGCAAAGAGTTTTGAAGACAAATTTAAGACAAGCTTGGCAATGCTTGATGAATTGATTACCTCTCAAAGACTGGAAAGGGATAAGAGTGGTTGAGGGTTTGAAAAAGGTCAGAGTTATAAAGCGAAGCAATTTTCTAGTAAGAAGACATGGTACAAAGGTAGACAAGTCAAGGAGCGAAGAAGCAATTCCAAAAAAATTCCTGTAAAATGACATGATACAAAAAGGTATTTATACTTCAATGGTGTTTGTCTTTCCTGCAAGAAATTTTTTTCATGAGGCAAAGGATTGCAAAATTAATGTGAATGATTCCAAGGGAAAGAAGAATGGATATAAAGACAATCTATTGAATGAAAGGGAAAATGGAAAGAAGAATGTTACTTGTTGTAAGTGCAGAAAACTAGAACATCCTAGTTGTAATAGCAGAAGAAAGAAGAACATCTAACCGACGAAGAAGAATGATCAAACCTTTGATCCAGAAGAAGCAAGAAAAGAAATGGAAAGGATTTGGAGAAAGTAATCATTAGTCTTATCTGTGTCGACCTCCAGTATAGATACTTTTGTCAATTTCTAAATGAAAGTAGTGGCTAAGGGGGAGCAATCATTAGAAAATCTAATAAATCCCCTCATTGGTACTTGTGTCATATCATTATAGAAGTATATTTAACGTGGTAACAAGATTAAGGTATTTTATGAGTCGCATGTGTGAAGAGTGAGGTCTACAAAATTTGAAAGAATAGAGGCATACACAGTTTTTGAGGCAATATACTTGCAAGTTGAAATATTTATTGCAAAATCATTCAAAGTGAAAGGAATAAGTTCAGATAAAATTAAAGGCCTATGTATTTTTGGAGAAGCGTACAAAGGAATTTTAGAAGGAAATTCAAAGTTTTAGAATTTGAAGAAAATAACAGATGAATTCGAAGTGAGCTCTAGAAATAGGACGTCTATACATTTCTTGATTGACATTTTCAGAGGTATTTTTGTTTGCACAATCTTTCACTTTTATTCATGGATAATTCAAAGATTGTGAATTATGCAGATAAAGCTAGGTTGAAGAGATATATGAGGAATGTTTCAGAAGAATCTGTTGGTGCATTCTCTTGCATTACTCTGAGAGTGTTTCCTACATAAAATATCTATGCATTTGTTTACAGTAAGATTGCAGAAATGTCGTCAGTTCAGTTGAATGTGCTTTGGGAAATCAAACTTAAAGAGAATCATGATGGCTATAGAGTATTAGTTGACAAAAAGTTGTATGTTTGGAGGAAAGTTACTTTTAATTTGAGAAGTATATTCAAATGGTATTGAGCAGAATTCATGATGAATCTTTGTGGATTGATGAGGCACATCTGGTTAATAGAGAAGTAATTAGAGATGTAACTGGTCTATTTTCCTCCGGACCATTTCCTAAACTAAAGATCATGAATGAGAAATAAATAATTGAGGTTACAGGTGCGAGTTCTAAAGGAAAAGAAATTGGTTTGAGATTGATTGTTGATCCAGTAATAAGGTATACTACTGTGGTCATTGGTCATAAAGTTTGTATCCCTAACAATGATTGTATAGTTTCTATTGTTGTAGTGAATATTGTTGTTGATATGGTATTAAGAGGTATGGAATATGACTTGTGTGAACTACTTGGAATACATATTTTGAAGAATTTAAAGGAGATCAAGAAGAGCAGAAAGAATACTTTTCGGTATGGAAATTTGTTGTTTGTCTACTCTTTTACTTTTTGAAAGAGTTACCGGTAATAGGAAGGTTAGAATGGTCAAATTTAGAGCCTATTGCCTATCAAATTAGGAAATTCATGATAAATCTTGGTAGTTTGGATGCACAAGAATCTACCCTTGCTAGATTATTTGGAACATTTCATATGAAGATGAACAAAAGGTCTAGGATTCTAGTAAGAGTTGTGGAAAGATACTTCGGAAGCATAAATTTTCTTGTGTCTACATATTTTTGTCACATGTAAACAGTTGAATCAAGGTTAGTTTGGATATCTGAATTGGATTATGAAGTGTTAGAGGCTGAAATTGATAAATATGCTAAAATTCTCTTGGAAAGCCCTAAGCATCTCAATGAAGAAAGTAGCTCTGGTAGCGTGACCAGAACAAGGAAGAAAAGGAAGAGTGTAGTGAAGCTAGAAGTTGCAGAAGAAAGTAAGCTTGAACATGAGCATGAAAGAATAAACATTTAGAGAGCTTTGGAAGATTTGCAGAAGGTTATTCCTAATGCTAATTTTGATTCATCTAATTTTTTTGTGGAGAATCTCCATGGCATAATTAATTCTTTGAAAGTCTACATCTTCGGACTTGAAATGTCTGTTGAAATTAGGTTTGATGAAGAATATTTGAATTATATCAAAGGAAAATGTGTGAATGCACACGATCGAGTAATGAAGGAATTGACGAGTGTACAAGGTTGTGAAAAAGAGGCACAAGAACTACTTTCCTTTTGCCTAGATTGGTTTGGAAATACATTGGATATGAGAAATGAGATAAGGATGAGTGAGTCTCGACTAAGCACTCAGGAAGATACATATAGGTTAGTAGAAGATAAAGATAATCAGAGGTGGTCCTACTTTGTGCAGCTTCAGGACAAATATCTCTCTCTGCAAGATCAAAGAATAGATGTTATCAAGAAGTTTGTGGCACTCAAAGACATGATTAAACTCAGACATACTTATGTTTCTATTGCTCTTGGTTGTATTGGCGAATTATCAGAGATCGATCTTAGTCCCAATAATTTAACAGATGGTATAGAGTCTCTAACTAAATTTGAGCTATTTTAGAAGACTCTCGTCAGTGCAAAACGTTCATGGGAGGAAGGTAAAGCATCATGGAAGGCTATCCTGGAGAGTCTCAAAGGTTCTTGTTCAGGTTAATTCTGTGTTCATATCTTTTTGGATACATTTTTTATATACACATTTATAATAGACCCCTTATGTTGTCATTGATGTCAAAGGGGGATAGATAAAGAGATGGAGAGATAAAGAGTCAAAAGAAATTTTTTTTGTGAAAAATAGTTTTGATAGGGGGAGTAGTCAGAACATTCAGTTGTGCTCTACTTGAAAAGTTTTTGTCATGCATGTTACCATCAATGCCAAAGGGGGAGATTGTTGGAAGCTTTGCAACATGAGCATGAAGTATGGATGGTTGTGTTGGTTGTTCCTATGTTGTCATTAATGTCAACATGGTAATAACTACATGGTGATAACTATATGGGAAGTTTGCTTGGTTTACGAGAAGTTGTTCTCTACTGGTAATACTCCTCTGTGATGGATTAGTGTGTTGGTATTTGAGTCTGAAACTCACCGCAAGATCTAATATGAATATAATCTCTTAACCATTTTTTATTGACTCATTTAGACTGCTATTTCCTGGATCTTGAGACGTCTTTTTCTATGAACAAAAAGTTATCTCTAACAGAGTTTAACTTTGTATCCTATTATTGTTCTGTGTGAGGTATACTATGTAGGAGACTCTGCATTCTACTAAGGTTAACATTCTTATACTGAGGTTTTGCTGATAGTCTCTCTACTGGTAGTATGATGGGAAATTAATGTGTTCTCTAATTTGGAAGGTGTTTTCTTTAAGGATTATTTATTAGTTTGGAGAATTATGTTTTAGTCTTGGCCGACTCAGTGAATGCAATATATTATGAAGACTAATAGCCAACTTGGTATAATGCACTACATGGATAAAATGTTCAAATCTTATATAGTGCCGACAAAGAAAGGTTTTTGATTATTTTGTGTTCATCCAATTAGGCCAACCTAATTGATGAATAAGATATACTTATATATATATAAGATGAAAGATTGAAGAGAGATGAACAAGAGAGTGGGAAGGAGAAAGTGTGTGTGTGTGTGTGAAAACAAGTGAATAGAGGAGAAGATCATAACCTAAATGCTTTATCAGTAGTACAAATTTGATTCTGAGCTTCAGTGGAATTGAACCCTACACATTGAAGGTGTAGTTCATCAGTTCATTCTTTTGGCAGTGAGCCACTATCATTGTATATTGGCAATGAGCCATCTTTTGTACTCAGGTTGTGAGCCTTTTAAGGACAACGAGTTCTAACAGTGAGCCCTATAATATTTTGTATCTGGATATAATATATTGTATCCGGATATAATATATTGTGAGTTAACACTAACCGTGGTTTTTCCCATTCTGGGTTTTCCACGTAAAAATCCTGGTGTTTATGTGTGTGATTGCATTGACTTCTCTTGTTGATTCAGTCAAAATGATAATAATGGTTAAGTGGATTTTATTATCAGTTTGTGGAATACTGATTCACCCCCCCTCTCAATATTTTAGATGTTCAAAATTGTAGAACATCAAGCCAAATTTCACCACAAATAATACACATCACATAGATCAAGAAAGCCACATTTTGAATAAAAAGGTCACACTTCCTAGGAGATGTATGCTATCATCACTAATAAGGGAACATGTAAACAATGAGCAGGGGACTACATTCCCCCCTTAAAATTTTAACATACTTGATATATTGGTATTTTTAGGAGAAAAGAGGGGAAGAGGGGATCCTTGAAAAGAATGCAAACCTCCCAAAACTAGTTGTCCTTGCCCCCCAAGTGTAGAGATAGGGACAACCACACCAAGGAATATCATGTTACTGCCATGAAAATATGTTTTTACCTAAGATTATACCACCACGAATGACAATGAGCATAATACATAAAGCTACCAATGCCACATAGTGATGAGCAACATGATAGGATGAATATAATTATTGATTAGAGGAAATAGGTGCATCAACATAAGGAAGAGCACCACAATCCTTAAGATGTTGAATTGTGTTACTCAAGGCCTGATATTCATTAGTTGAATGACCATGCACTCAATGATATGCACAAAATGAGCTTTTGTCGTAGAATTTCTTCCATGTTTTGGGGGGAGATATATCAAATGGGATTGGAGAAGCCTCAACAAGGTACTCTCTTAATTAATGGTAGATGATATTTCTTGCTTTTGTGAAAGAGATCTTCTTGCTTACTACAAGGTGTCATACATACACAAGAATTGTTAGGTTTAGATAATTGTGAGATTTTATACTCTCCCAAAAAGGAGGGTGTGAAATATAATGAACCCCAATCATCAATAAAACATGTGTTTGAAGATGAAGCAATATCATGACCATGATTTATATGTTTCCTAGGAGTGTTTTGTGTGATCACATTGATATTAAGCAAATTTTTCTTTGATGTTTTCATTCCTTTAAAGGACAAAAACCAAGATCTCTTGTGTTCTCTTGTGTGCTAGGCTCAATCGGGATACAAATACCTTTCTCTTTAATGCCACATAGTTATCCATTATAGCCAAGTTGTTTCAAAATTTCATAACCCCTTCCATAAAAAAATTTCATTTTTTTTTAGGAAGGATGTTTGTCATGATCAATTTCGTCATATGTAGATGTATAATTTGTGTTTTCCTCTTCTTTGCTACAAGTTGTGGACTCACATGGTTTTGATGGAAAATTATGTTGATATTATGTTAGCTTCTTTCTCTTTTCCTAATTTTTGTGTGATCTTGTATTCTCCCATGAATGTAGGTGTAAAACCTAATGAATCCCAATCATCATCCAATAGTTTTGTGATTGATGCAAAGCACTTCTCTTTCTCTTCTTCTTGCATCGGTTCCACTTTTATAGTCGGTGTCAATGTTGTAAGAGGATTTTTCATTCTTGGTTCAATTTGTAAACAAATCTCAGGTTCAAGATCAACTTTTACCATGTATACCTTGTTGTTGTAAGTGTATTTCAATAAACGATGTAACATTGAAGGCACTACATTCATTGCATGAATCCATGGTCTACCCAAGAGAAGATTATATGAAAGATAATTAGGCATGACATGGATAGGAGTTTGTAAAGTAATCCTACCAACTTCAATAGGAAATATTATCACACTAGGCGATTGTTTTCCGACATTGTCAAAACCATGAATAGACAACCCATCTAGTTGAATCTTAGTCTTGTCCACTCCTATTTTAGAAAAGATTCACACTACAGACATTGAGCATCGATCCATTTTCAACAAGGGTACATTTAATTCCAAACTTGTTACTAATAATGTTAATACTAGCCACTATCATCAAAGCATCATTTTATTTTTATGTTTCCAAAGGAGGTAATTCACTTTGATGAAAGACAATATCCAAATTAGGCTAATTTATTTTCTCAATCCAAGCCGCCACATCATTTGTTAGTGTAGTAGGAGGGACAACAATTATTTTTAAAGCATTTTGAAGCATGCTATGGTAAACATGTGATTCTTGAATCAAATCCCACAAAGATATCTTAGTAGGAGTGTTACGAAGTTGTTCCACAAGATCATACTCCATTACACTATGTGAAGGTAAACAAGGGGCACTAGGCAAAATAGGTTACGAAAGAAGTATCAATGTAGGAATGGTTTGTCATTTCCTATTTTTTCTTGTGTTATATGTGAGAGTGATAGTATGATAACTTGGTTGCTGCGACACATTGTTACTAGTGAGTTATTTTGCAAAATTTAAGATATATCCTAGAGGTTTACGAGGTTCTATAATGAGAAGCAGTTTAGGAGGTCCAATAACTAAAGGACTCTTAGGAGGCTCAAAAGGAATCTTTGAATGTCCAATGATTAGAGGACTCTTAGAAGGTCCAAAAGGAGTTTTTGGAGGTCTAATAATCAAAGGAGATCTAATGACCAATTGTACATTTTTAACCTCAATGGATGTGACTTCTTGTTGATGATTTTGTAATGACGGGGAATCTAAGGTGACCTTACCATGTTCATATAAGCAAGCCATCTTGTCATTATTAATTCCCAACACTATATTTTTAAGTAGGAGAGGTAGGGGAAGGGAAACAAACAAGATCTCATCAAAAAAAAAATCATACAATCCATGTGATTATAAAAACCATATGTTTGAAAAGGAAACATGTCTCTATTTGTGAAAAAATGAGAACTAATCTATCCAAAATGTGCAATGCTTCAAAAAATGAAAATAATTGTCCTACAAATCTGATGATTTTGAATACTGAAATGCAACAATTTTTCCATGAATTTGCAATAAATCAAGCGAAATGACACTTTTCTTGCACATGCAATAACATTTTTTTAGAATTTCAAAATAGACTTTTGCAAGTTGGAACCAACTAATAGTACAGAGACAAAACAGTTTGCAAAATTTTCTTAGGACACCTGTATAAGGACAGGGTCACCCAAGGGAAAATGGGTCCTTGTACAGGGTTTTGGAAAGTGAAAATTTAAATTTTTATGTTGCTATTTGATATTTCTTTCTTCGGTTGCAAACAGGTTAAATAGTGGTTATTTTTCCAGATTTTGCTCAATTTATGACAATGTAATGCAAGATGCAAGTGTGAAACAAAGGTGAAAATGTGTTGACATGTTTTTAATGCAAAATTTAGATCTAAAATGTAATAATTGACTGATTCTAAGATGCCACAACTTGAGAACAATATTTTTGATGTAATTTTGAAATCAAGCAATGTAACATTTTTTTTTACTTTTTTGACTTAAATGAAAGATGCAATGAACAATTTCAAATTTTAAACCACTTAATGAATGTAATATGAATATAAATCTGATCTAAATATGACTGAAACAAACCCTAATGCAACCTATGATGCAATATGGAAAGTATTTTTTTTGAATTTTTGTCTTTTAATGATGTAAAGATGAAACCCTAAATGAAGGATGAAAAACAATTCAATGTAAAACTTATATCTAGGGTGAATTTTTAGAAGGTATATAATGCTAAAGGTCAGGTTCACCAAAATGAAATGTAAAAATGTGGTGACTCTAAGATTAGTGTCCATAACCTAGGGCCATTTCCACATTTTTATAAATTTCATTGAGATGTAGATCACAAGGTGAAATAATTGACTTTCAACCCTAAAGGTGAGCTAATAATATCTACATCTACATCTATTGGGTGGATTGAAATTGATTAGAAATATTTTGGAATGATTAACTTAATGATCCTATATGCCCTAATGTTAAAAATACAAGATCCCGAAGACTAATAGTCAAAAACAGTAGTTTACCAGTGGAACTAGGAGGTGTAGAGGACAAAAATATGCTTAGAAAAATTGGTTTCAAGGTGCCTACAAGGAATCAATTTCCCATGGGTGAATGGGTCTTTGTACAGGTTTTTGGATCTGTAATATCCCTAATAGGAGTTATATCAAATCTATTCTAAATTATCAATTTTCCAAGCAATGGACCCCAGGGGATACCCTGAATTAATTTAGTCCCTGTAAACAAGTTAGAGATCCATCACTAAAATAGCCTAATAAGTAGAATATTAGTACTCCACATTGACATTGGAATTAAGCATGAGTAACTCTATAGTGAATATCATAGTTAATGTTAGCAACTTCATAATGAACTAACTAACCAAATCACTAATCTACCCTGGGTTTGCTCAATTATGGGGCACATGGAAGAGGATGTTGATAGGATATCTCAATATCTTCCTCCTCAAGTGGTGCATGCCATGCAATGAAAGCATGGTGGGCCCATAACCCCCCTTAGTGTGAACATGGTAGAAAAGCATATGCTCACCCATGTGGCATGCCCATTCTCGTGGCTCATGACCTTGATACAAAAGAAATGCTCTCTCCTTCCATGGTTTTTAATAGGTTTACCACAAACCTTGACATGAACAAGAACCCATCAATTGTCCACCTCATGTGGTTTTTTGGATCCTCCCACAAACCCTTTCAAGATCCATGAACTGACTTACTCTGGTGCTTTTGTTTGACACTATGCTTATACATCAAGGAAGTTATACATGAATCAACATACATATCACAAATCTAAAAAACCCATATTAGAAAAGGTTTCACATTACATTCCATAAGAAGATAATGTTCTTAATTGTAGTCACTGTTATCAATTGCTACCACTCAATCTTGAACAACATAGACAACCACCACTGCCACTAGAAGCTGCCCTTGAATTTAGCCATTTTGGCATAGAATGGGAATGGAACATTGGTTATTATTCCCCCCACAATGTGAAATTCCATTTATTCACACAACCAAGAACACTGAAAAGTGAATCATATCATGTTGCATACTAATGTCTAGATCTTGTTGTCTAGATCTTGTTGCACATGATCACTATTGCCAATGAACATATTCACTGACCGATCATCTTCCAATGAAGTACAATAGTCAGAGGATCTCTGTAGTTATTTTCTATCCTATACAATTTCTCTTCCAACATCAACCACACAAAGCAACAAGAACACTACAAACAGGAACACACTACACTGCACACAACAAAAAACATACCAAAAAATTGTGACCATAGCTCTATGCTACCCCATCATTGGTGACTAACGAGAGGTTGCTAATTGACCTCCAACCTCATATGCCTCCATCCTCCACTTGATTTTCTACTTAGAAAATTTGGTTTTGAAGCTCAATTTTAGAATCCCCCCCACAAGATGGACGTCACGTACAAGCGAAAGTGTGTCAAATTATAATTGAGAGGTCATTTATATTTATTTTTGACAAACATACTTTTAATGACACGATAATTTATGACTCATAAAAATGGACACTATTTTAAAGAAACTAATACAACTTGATACCTATTCTAAAAATAATAATACTTCCTAACTTTAGCATGCTTCAATAATATATTATATTTGTAATGTCACATAATTGCACCTAGGGGCAATTCCACATTTTAGCACTTTGCCTAGAATTTATGACGCCTAAGCGCATTAATGGAAAAAATACCATGGATCAGAATTTCACAATTATAGCTCCATGTGGATCAGTGGTGAAGAAACAACAACCTAATGACACATTTCCTAAAAAATGATGTCTTGAACGCCTATGCGGTGCGCGGACGTCTACGCAGTGCGCTAGTGTCCTACCAATTTTTTGAGTTTGAAACAAGGAATCTTGAATCTTGACTCTTGACATGTGTCCTAAAAGTCATATTTTGGGTGTAATGGCTCTTTTCCACCCTTGCATGCAACAAAACCCCTCATTTTCTCTCATTTTGGGGGTCTAATTGATTTAGCCAAGCTCTCTTCAACTTCACTCTCAGATTTCACTCATCTTTGACAAGCAACACTTTTGCAAGAAAAGTTGTATTGGACTGAGGTCCCTCCAATAGCTAAAATTCTCCAGCAAGCATTCAATGGTACTTTCATGTGCTCCAGAGAGGTCCTAGGCTCATGGGTAATGCTCTCTCTCAATTTTCTCTACTAGTATCTCTTGTTCATTTACTACTTAGTGGTGCGGGTTCTACTCCTAAAGCAAGTTTTGCTTTCACTACACACTTTGTCCATTTCGATTATACTCCCTTTCTATCTGCCTATCATGGAGGTGGGAACACCAAAACGGGGGTATGACTGATGCAGGCCCCTATACAACCCCAACATTTTCCCCTTGTTCCTTTGTGTGTAGGTTGCAAAATAGAGCTTGGTGTGAAGACTCGAGCATTCAATCGAGGGTAAGTTTTCTTCAAGTTCTCCTTGTGATTTTCTCATATTTCATGTTCTTTGTTTGATTCTTCTATTTAGTAGACCTTAGATCCGAGTTAGGAAGTGAGACTTTATTTATCCCTTCTGAGTTCCTGAGCTTTTTGTTGCTTAGGATGCCAGCATGCCAATTTGACGATAGCGTTCCACGTTGGTATCCTGAATCTGTGCTAACGTCCTTTGGTCGAGAGCTCCTTCGTCAGAGGCAGAAATCTAAAAGTTTCACTCTCTCAGGATCTAAAATAGTTTTCTTTGAAAGTTAGCTTGTATACATTTTCCTTGTAATTTCTTCATTCAGTTTATGTTGAGGTGGATAAGGGCAGTTTGTTCATTGGTGATCTCTTGAGAACGAAGAGACCCACATGCAATGAATCCCTCTTATCTCACAATATTTTATTTTATTTTTAAACTATGAGAAAATATCTTTAAAAGTAATAAAATTAATAACCCTACATTAAACACCTACCACTATAAATTGTTAATAAAATATTTTTAATTTAAAACTAAAAAAAAAAAAACTTAGTGAAAGCAACATAAGAACACAAATACTGAATCAAACATACATGGTGTCGTAGATTTTGAAGGATTAGATAGAACACCCTATTATGGCACCTAAACATGGAACACCTCCTTTTCCTTGCACAATGGCTTATGGTAGAAATCCTTGTCTTCTCCTCCCCCAAATCACACCCTTCTCATGAAAAACACAACCAAGAGATTTTTTGGCCTGCAACAATTGATGACACGACTCAAAAAAGTGGCTATAATGTGCCCCTTATGGTTGAAAACATGCCTCTTCTCAGCAAAATCGAGCAAGTGGGCCTCTTGCAATCGCTGTTGCTTTCAATCGCGCCTCCAAACAACAAAATTGTGCCCTCTCACAAGAAAATTTCCCTTTACACAGTTGTTTTGGGATTCAATTTCCCTTGAATATTTGACAACAAATTTGATTCACCCTTGATTGGCGCCCTCCTTTCAGGTTTCAAACACCTCTTCTCTACCACCTACAGATCTTAGAGGCTCCTTCCATTGTCACCCTCACCAATCACAAATTGTCCTGCAATGAAAGAGTTATCAACTTGCAAGATAGGAGGTTATTTGATGCACACAAAAAAAGGTTCCCCTCTTCAATAGGAAAAAATGGTCCTTTCAACTGAGAAAATCGGCCCTTCTAGCAAAGATTTAAAAACGTAGAAAAAGAGATTTAGAACACATAAATATAGGATTCTATTCACCTGCAACAGAGAGAAAT